>JZLH01S0226506.1:30684-51825 GCA_001188425.1 Eucidaris tribuloides
GAAGTTTATGTAATAAAATTGAGTGATCAATAGCCACAATTCCTGAAAATCCAGCATGATTTCTCGAGTTATTGCAGTATATAGGTATAGTGTGTTGCCAAAGAATATTGACTGCATATTACACTGAGCAACCAGTGACCTTGGACTATAATTTTGATCAGATCATCTGTGGTAATACATACTTCAGCCACTTTCATGAAATCCATCTTTCCATTATCGAGATCTTGTGGTGAAATGAAGTGGATCAATGACTTTGGATGTGTTGTTTGGTATCATTTTCTTAACCATCCACCCACCAACCAACCCACATCCAAGTTCCCCAACCCTGCCATTCACTCCCCGCCACTCTTACACACCACTACACACACACACCCACCCACCCGACCATTGACCAACACACATTACCTACACACAAACCCTTAACCCACCTCCCCACACCCATCCAGCCACCCATGCCCAAGTTAACACACCCACCAATGCATATCAGAACCCCCCCCCCCCCACACACACACACACACACCATCGTGTGGTTGACAGAAAGGTCTTGGCATATGTTCCAAGCAGTAAAGTTTCTTTTAATATGAAAAGTACTGCCTTATTTGATATTTGCATGCAGCAGACTGACAGAAGGAACTAATAAAGTCATAATACTTTGATTTTATGTGAAATATGCCAATGATTTTCAAGTTAGAGGCAATTCAATAAGGCCCTTCTGCTGGGAACATATGCTAACTTTGGCCCTTTCTGCCGGCCACATGATGATACATAGTACATACAACCACTGACCTACCTGAACAAGCAGCTGCACATACACCCATCCCCCTCCCCATCCATCTGACCAGATACTCGCCCACACACACGCCCACACACATACATACAGTCACATAGTTACACACACCCACACACACAAACACACAAAAACACACAAAAACACACTGCAGTTTGGACACACCTGGGACAGAATGCAAGTACAGCCACTTTTGTGTTTACAAAGTCTTATTTATTCACTAAGAATTTCTCTTGAACCTGGGCTCAATGAGATAAAAATGTTCCTTCAAGCACAAACAATGTTTTCATTCCATGAAAGCTGTACAAATTTTGTTTACATATCATGTTTAACTTTCATATCTTAATTATTGAAAGCAATATTAATTATCTAATTTGGTTCTGTTTTGAATCCCCACCATAAAAATCTCTTCAATGTTGATTTTGTGCACTGCAGGATTTCAAGAACTATAAAGCTGTTCACACAGCTCTATCACAGCATAAATCAGACAGAAGTCACAGCAAAGTGTATATCAATATGCTATACCCAATTAAAATATGACAACATATTCTTGAATCTGTAGTATGCTGAACAGAAAACTGAGGAGAAATTAAATCATTATTCTGAAGTTCTCATGAACAACATGAAGAACCACGGTTTTCCATAAATGTATGGTGTGTTTATATTCAGTGAAATAACAATTACACATATATTAAATATTTTCCACTCTTACTCTCTGTAAAGTTGTTCTGCATAAACAGAGTCAACAAACATGACAAATATATCTACAACAAAATTCTAATATATCTAAAGGAAGGGCTATGTATTATTGTTTGCCTTCGTAGAATTTTGTGAGGAAGTCTGATGTTGTTGGTGTTTGCGACTCGCTGAAGTAGCGCATCACGTGGGTCCTCTGTTTCCAGACTTGAATCGTTTCTTCTAGTTCCATCTTTCCCTAATATGATAAAGATATCATAAAGAAAGACAAAAAGAAAGAAGATTAATAATATGAACTGAAGATGTAGAATAGGAACAGAAATGTGTATAAATATACATTTGAGGAATAAATCATGAGCTCGTGAGATTACACAGTAAATTTTCATTATTATAACTATTGTTATTTAACTTATTTCAATTATCATTATCATGATCATCATCATTATTACTAGCTCAGTAAAAGTAATGGCATTTATGGTAATGCCTGATTGAAACTTTCAATCAAAAGAAACATTTATGAATAAAATTCAGGGATGTAGTCGAGGCTGGCCGTTCCAAGTCACGAGGCCGGCAAAATCTGGCCTCGACTACATCCCTGATAAAATTGTTTGCTGTTACTGTGTTACATGTAGACACTCAAAAGTTATGGTATAGTACGCATGTATGGTTTAGCTGTCCTTCTACAGTCAATAATACAATAATTACAGCAGTCTTTCTGGTAAGATTTATGTATAGAGCTGGAACTTGTTTCTACATTAATGTGTTTATGTAAACATGCACAAAGTCTTACCGTATAATTAGTTTATGTAATGAACATCTGAGTAACAACTAAATAAAAGTTTTGTTCCAGATTTTCAGATGTGGATTCAAGCACCAAGTTGAACAAGACAAATGAGTCAAAACCCTTGAGCAGGATAGATAATAATGATATCATCTGTCGTTTCAAAATGCACTTGCTAGAATATAGCATGCTGCTTTCACATGTTTTTGTTTTCATTTTAATTCACTGAAAAAGCATAATTAAATTAGATCAAAATCTGACCAGAGAAGCTTATAGTTCAGTAAAATAGAAGTAAATGTTTGCGATAAAATCAAATCTGAAATTTGTGATTTCATCTTAAAGTATTACTGTTAAGTAAAAAAGTGGAAGCTTCACAGAAAAAAAAGTCAAACTTTGATATCTGACCTCTATGATGGCATTTGAATGGAAAAATAAACATCCCAGAACACAAACTTTTCAGAGTTATGCTTTCACCAGCAAAATATACATACCTAGATAAATATCAGCACATGAATGTCCTGGGCGAGACAATTCATAACAAACACTACTGGAAAGCCTAAAATGGTCACTCACAGAAGATAAGCACTAATGTTTGTCTTTGTTTTGTCTTGTTTGGGTTTTTGGAGCGGGGGGGGGGAGAGCTTCACTTTTAGACCTTATCAGAGACAGAGACACTAATGAGTTCAGTAAAGATGGATCTGTAGCTCATTTTTTTTTTACTGAAAGTTACACTTATATTTTAAGAATTACAACTGCTGTCGAAAGCTGAAGCCTAAAATAATTGCCGTTTGATGTTGTAATTAATTCACGAATGAAATCAACTATAGAGGGAAAGTCCTTAACCTTACCTAACACAGCTGTAACCACGCTCTGTATCAGTTACATTGGCATTTTTCATGAACTTTCCCGCACCTGTCCTCTTCCCTCTTGACTGTGGATATCAGTTGATACTGTTGTACTGCAAACAGAATTTGAGAAGCATTTTTACTGTATATCAGTTGACTCGTGTGTAAGTAAAGTCGTATCCATTAGGCGTACCAGGATTTTGCCACAGGGGGCGTGTTCAATCGCGCGAATCGAGTTCAACTTTTTCCGGTCACCAGCCCTCCGAAAACTGCTCAGCAGGGGGGGGGGGGGGGGGGGGGGGGGGGGGGGGGTACTTTGAGAAATTTTTTTCCCAAGATCAGGTTTCAGGGTTATTCACTTTTTCAAACGACCCTTTTTGCGAAAAAAAGGGGTGATATCGTTAAACAGGGGGGGGGGTGCTCAGGGGGAAAAGGGGGGTATCACAGGGGACAGGGTGTTTGCGAACCAAACACTCCCCCCCCCCGCGTATGCGTAATGGTGCATCAAATAATGCCTTGGTCGAAGGCCCAACATATCTTTGATTTTTCTTTTGTTTGGAAATCTATAAGTCAAAGCATCTAGAATATACAGGCATAATACACAATTGCCCGAGGCAAGTGAATTTCATGTCGGATAAGTAAAACTCCAAATGTTAAATTTTACTTGCCCGATTGGGCAAGTAAATTTTGATCATGAAATGAGCAAGCTGCAAAACATAAAAATCTTACCAAAACCGAACAAAATATTTCAAAGATTGCACCTTCAGTTAACTTAAAATACTAAATTTCACCATTACTTTGTTGATTGTACTCACTTTTATGACTTGTTTAATTCATAAATCACACCTCTTAACCTCCAGATTTAAAACAACAAATGTCCAATTCTATAAAATCAGTGCGAAATCATGTTTAATGTTTATGTTTTTGATTAAATTATTTATTTTCAGGCAAGTAAATTTTTTATTTGGGCAAGTAAAAATCTGAAAGTAATAATTTTACTTGCCCAATGCAATGGGTAAGTAGGAAAAAAGTTTGTGTGGAGCCCTGAAAATGAAATATAATTTAAGCCAATCAGGCTCTACAAACCTCAAAAAATGAAAAATAAAAAGAAATACATATGTTGTTGAATCTACTGTATTTTGCAATGGACATAGTCACAAAGTCAATGCAAATGGGATAAAATTGCAAAAACAAACTCTCACAAAATGCAAATTTCCAAGTTGAAGCAAAGTCACATAGAATAACAACACAACAGTATCAGTAAACCTAATTATAATGAGGAGGATGTTTTCGACCTCAGCCAGTGCGTTTTATGCATGGTAAAATCACTTTAAAATGCACAGCATCGATGATTCGATAGCATAGTCTGATCCCGGAGTCCGATAAATCTAACTGTTAAAAGTTTAAAACAGGCTCTTTTTCAACAAATTTTGCCATTTTTCTGAGACCTAAAACAGACTCTTCTTCAACCAATTTTGACAATTTTCTGGTTAAACGACATGGACAATTTTAAAATTTGTGGCAAAATAGTCTATTTTGGGTTTAAACCTAATTTATTGGACTATCTAAGTTAGATTCGTAACTTACACATGTCATGACATGCAACAAGAGAAATTTCATGGCAACATTGCAATTTATCGTAGAAAGTTAAAAAAGGATCCTTCTGAATCGACCGTCGCCCAAGAATCGACCCACACTGTGAATAAAAATTATTTTTTGCTCATTGTGAAAATCTATACATCCGTTTATCCATTACACCTTGCCACATTCGTTAACACACTCTCATACTGATCAAACATAGCCACAAACATTGCTCAAATTTTCCCTTAAACATGTCGTTTTTGATACGCCAAATTTGCGATACTGTCGCCGAGCGCACTCTTTTGGTATTGAGGGAAATGCGCCATGCTTAGCACCTGTGCTAAGCAGAGGGGGGTCACAAAAAACCCCGCCTCACACACACCACACCGCAAAAAAAAATTCAACGAAAAATTTGACGCGGTTTTACAGCATACCTATACTCACACCACACATGCTCCCCTCACTCACTCGCGCGCTCACGCGCGACGCACACCACACACACACAAGCGTGGTTAGCCAATCCCCGCGCATCTCACGCGCTTCTCGCCTGGGCTATTCGCCGATATGCGTACCGGCGGCCTCCCTATCATCGACACCGCACGTGTGGTGCACAAAACGCAATCAAGAGAGCCGCTGGGATCGCGCTGTTACGGCCGTCCACGGTGAATGCGCGACGTTTTGCCGCTGTGTTGCGTTGCGGCGCGCGCACGCGGCGCGCAGCATTAGTAAGTTTTGTACATAGGGTCGTATTTGACTGGGCCATCACGCCCGCACTCCTTCCGCCGCCGCCAACAATAATACGTTATCGCGATCGAGTTTCTTTTGATTACTTTTTATTCCAGTTTCGGAAACGCTTATTTCCAGATTGTCGTGAAACGGTAAGTATATATACTTCCTATTTTACATCCATCCAGTACAGGCGCACCGTCCAAAAAAAATATGGACGAATTCTCTCCCAATTTCGCGAGAGACTCTCGATACTCGGGAGGACTTTTTATCCGGGCCATACAAAACTGTTGGACAAAGAAAATCTCGGATTTATCTGGAGATTTTTTTTTCCAAAGACCAATTCCCACTTGAGCGCTGCAGTTAGATCAGGATTTACATGGCTAATACAAAAATTATAATGATTTACAAGAATCAATGATATTGATAATGCACACACCATTCCACCACACACTCATCGCTCGCCCCCGGTATGATCCGACCATCAACGCAACTTTGCTCATCGAGCAACTGCTGCAAAAATCGTAAAACAACGATCAAATAACTTGGGAAAAGAAGACGTGTGAGTGAATTTTTCAAAGTAGACGGGTCAATTAGTGGGTAAATCCCATCAAGGATCTGAATATCACATCTCCTAAGTTGCGCGATAACATTTGATCCCTGCTGCGCCCAAGGGTAAATAAAACAAAAAAGTCTCCAATATTTGGAGGGACCTATCTCCGAAATTGAGGGAGCATGAAACACGTCTCCGATATCGGAGAGTCCTTCTCCGAAATTGGAGAGGAGGAATCTCAATACTTGGACGTGCTCCCGTTTTACTGTCCTATTTCATTATTTAATCACACTCGTGTATATCCCTCCTACTCCTCACATAAGAAAGACAACAGCCTTTATCTCCCATGCAAAAAAGTGCTTTTTTAACCCGCTCGGTCGATCACTGGGTCTCTTTACTCTTTTAGTTCCCTCCCTCGCACCTCACGCCCTCAGGCATTAAGTCTAGTACTCTTCACTACGTCAGTCACCACTGCCACCTCACCGTCGTCTCGTCTCCTCTCTCTCTCTTTCTCCCACGGAACCACCGCGCGCACACGCGCTCCACACCACTCTCTCTCGCACCTCTCTCCCACGCACCCACGTCCTCGCGCTCCTCGCGCGCGCTCTCTCCTTCCTCGCTCTTCGCTCCTCTCCTGGTGTATGTGTATGGGATGAATCACGGGGGGAACATCTTGCCGTTCCCCAAATAATTGCTAGCCTCAACCGTTATCTAGTCTCTTTTCTGCCCATCGCAACTCGTGCTACGAACGAATATTGCATGGGACAAACAATGCCAACACGAACTGTGACCGGCATTTGAACTTTCAAATTACTACTAGGACCCGTCTGCATCGACAGTGTCGCACACAAGTCTTGGCATCTTGGATCTTGGATGAGAATTCCTCCCCTGAATATTCCGCTGGGGAAATCTTTTGTAACTGGAGGTTGTGGTGTTGAGTGGCGATCGGTTAAGACTGTAATTTGGTGTTATTGATGAGTTCGGGACGGAGGGTTAAGTAATTTGTTGTCTGAAAGCTGTGGACGACCTTACTGAGACTACTGGATCGAGGGGCAGACGATCTCCGCCAGTCTTTCTATAGTCCCTGATAAAAAATGAGTTAGCGTAGACATCGCGTTTCTGCGTCCGGGTAAGTTGGACAGTGGTTATCCATGTCCCGTGTTTTGTCATAGGATTTTTGGCGGGATGTATTCTTATGTGGTTTAATGTCCAACATTCCATTCTAAAATTTTGATAGAGGCAACGTTATAATCTATTTAACTCGATCGCCTTTCTTGTACGTTTCAGGTAACCAAGACCAAGGGATTCTTCAATAAAGAAACACTTACGTCCCTGCGCGTATTTGATGTAGTGAACCTGGCCTGCGCGTTTATACGCGTTGCGAGGTCTTTCGATGTTTTTAGAGTGAACCGGATCCCAAAAAGAGCACCACAGCACTGGTTTATTGGAAAAATAAATATACACATTTTTGGGGTCTTACCAGCATGAGGAACTTCCCTCCACCAAGCTTTATAAAGTTGTATTACCCGCTTTCTAGCCTCCTCTGGTGTTTTGGACATGATCGGTTTGACATGTTTTGCTACTGCAGCCGCTCTAGCGGCTTGCGTTGGTGAAGCCATTTTTGTGACAATGTGCCCAATTTGAGAAATACATTTAGTGAGAGAGTAAATAATTACGTAGATCTAGATCTAATTCTAATAGTTTTGAATGTAATAAAAATAATATTTTACGATAACGAATTTCATATTTACCTTTAAGCAAAAGACTGACTTTGATTGATATCTTAATTAATCATGCGACCAACTCTACTCAACCATATTCACTATTTCACTATCAAACTCGCGGATTTCGAAAGCGTAACGACTGTAAGTAAATGGTAATTTCCGAAATTTCAAATCAAATTAAAGCAGATGGATCTAGTTGTATGAAGTATAATGCACGAATTAGTTAAATTAAAGTGCGTAGTAAGATCGTATCTAAAATTGTGTATAATTCTTTAAAGTGTACGAACTCTAACAATCATTCTTCCATTTTGGTTATCGCTGCAGTGCAGTCATGGCAGTGTAGCTTGCAGCTTGGCTCGCTGCAACACGCGTAGATTCTACGCCAGGCCTAGCGCCAGCGCCAGGGCAGTGGTGGTGTGAATGCATGCGCGGTATGCGGGCGGCATGGCACCGGTGACCGGTGGGTTGGGGACGTGGGCGTGGGCCGGGGCCTAACGTCCTAAGAGAGGTGGAGCTCTGCGCGACGTTGACGTGTGCATTTTGCAAGCATGAATTTAGATCTGAAACTCACTGGTCCAAGGCCAAGCAAGCAGGGCCAGGGCCGGTGGGGGGGGGGGGGGGGGGGTTACCGGCTTTGTTGGCTTTGCAGCCGTGCGGGGGGTATTTAATAAACCCCTTCTTTTTTACAGGAAATCACCTCCTTTTATTGCTAAAAACCAGTGGCATAGCCAAGATTTGATCAAGGGGGGGGGTGGCAGGGGGTGTCCCCCTTCCTTGGTGAGAGATTTTTGCATTTTGATGCCTGTTATTAATTGTGCAGGGCTGGTTTCACAACGACGTCTATTCCTAGTAGTATCCTGTAATATAGGATACTACTAGAATAGACGTCGTTGTGAAACCAGCCCCTGCACAATTAATAACAGCATCAAAATGCAAAATGTATTGTTGGTAGGTTTGCATGGTGGAGATATATAGTAGAAAAGGTTTGCGGACAGTACACATGTGAATTTCTTTCTAGAAAATTTGGTAGTCTCTTAAAGAGCCACTCGACGTTTCGACTAGAGTTGCTCTGGTCGTCATCAGGAGTGATGACGACCAGAGCAACTCTAGTCGAAACGTCGAGTGGGCTCTTTTAAAGCTACCAATTTTCTAGAAAGAAATTCACATGGTGTACTCTCCGCAAACCTTTTCTACTAGTTACTATCCTAACACGCAAATCCTAAAGTTGGGTGGGAAGATAGGACATTGTCCTAAGTCGTTTCACGAACAATGTCCTAATTGCCTTCTAAC
Organism: Eucidaris tribuloides; assembly: GCA_001188425.1. Classification (NCBI taxonomy): domain Eukaryota; kingdom Metazoa; phylum Echinodermata; class Echinoidea; order Cidaroida; family Cidaridae; genus Eucidaris; species Eucidaris tribuloides. The sequence continues at coordinate 39,668 of JZLH01S0226506.1, forward strand.
TACTACATTGTGTAAACGATAGTATCGCTTGAGATATCAATAAATTATGTTTCTTTACGGTAGACTTGTACAAGTCGTAATATGTAGGTATATTTTCTTGGACACAGTGTAGTCTTTTATGCAGACTTGTGTTTTCTAAGGTTAACTTCTTAGTGGCAAAAAGATTACGCATATTTTGTGAAATAAACGTGTAATTGAACATATTTGCAGTTGTTTATGACATATGATTTAAAACAAATGAATTGTACACTAAATTACATGCATACATAAAATATGGTATAACTTTGTAGACTAATACAAAACAATACATTTATCATGCTGACTGTGTGGTGAGACTGAGAGGCTGTCACGGTGCGCTGTGTTTGTTAACTTGTTTTAACTCGAGTTTCTAGGCGCTTACTGGCATTCCTTCTTGATTTATGAATATGAGATGTATATTATTTTGTTAGTTTGTGCAGAAAGGTGTCCTCTTTCGGAAAATATATTAAGGTAATATCTTAGGGCCACTTAATAGCATAAAATTGCAAATTACAAACCTAATGCTGAAATTTGGACAGATGAGATTTTTGTCAGAATTTCATTTCATTTCATTTCATTTATTGCCATAAATAACTGCAATAAGTTTCAAAATGAAAGTCACAAATCTTTTGAGAAGTTACACTATTAACATCAGTTTATCAACATAACACACTGAAATACTGTAGTTTTTCATGAAAAATGCATTTTAATCGTGATTATCCTTCTATTTATTTTCTTTTGTAAATGTGTCACGTTCTCCTCTGTATTTATATGTTACTGCGCTATGAGCACCTGCAATGATAGGTGGATTTTAGCGCATTATAAAATGTCATTATTATTATTATTATTATTAAAATGTATTAACTCATGAGATACAGCCTACTCATTTAAGGAAATAATTTAAGCAGCATTCTGGTGGAAATCTAAAAGCAAAACTTGTGATTTTATAGGCTCCCATACAGCAAGTAAAAGACAAAAAAAAATAATAATAATTTTAGAATCAGAATCAATAAAGACGAAATAAAGGAACAAGATACAAAAGTGAACACAAATAAAGGGTAGATTTGGTAAAACAAACCACAGAATGAGAAAAGGATAAACTAAGAGATCAACGATATCAATATGACTGGTAATTAAAAAGATAATCTCTTGATTAAACATTAAAATGAATTTATTTTTACAATTCAGTTTCAATCAACTTTCATAATGTTCATTGAGACGACAATGATGACTAGTTGCCATTTATCATTCTTATATCTCCTATTTTGTTGTCGTCTTCTCATTCTTATTATTATCAATTATTTTTTTTAATCAATATCATCATCTGAGAATTTGATTTCTGAGGTACGAATAATAATATAAATATTGCTACGAAATATTTTTTTCAGTTACTATGAATACCAAATGATCATCGCTATAATAAACAAATCCTACGCGAAATTGAAATACCGGGGAAAATCCCAATTTTGATTTTATGTACCATTTCTTATATGATCCCTTCTTTGCCCAAGTCAGCACCGACGTGATAGAAATGTCTTTCGAGATTAGCCCACGCGCGCGTACGCACACACGCCAATATAATGGCAGAACGTGCAATTGTACAGCTTAGATAGAGATAGGACGGAGTTAGGACTGCCCATGAGCTGTCCTAGAATTATGACATAATTTGAGACGGAGATGGGACGAAGATAGGATAGGACGGTTTTGTGAAACGACATCTACGTCCTATCTCTCAAGTTAGGATGCAGTTAGGATAGGATGCTTTTGTGAAACAGGCCCCAGTTTGCTGCATGTATTACTTTTGGCATGTATTATCAACTTAAAATAGTCTTACTGATTAAGATAGGCAGTATTTGCTGTACTCCTGTAGATATTGCAACACTACAGGAAGAAAATCAAGAAATGAAAGCGGCGGCTTCACATCACGGTTTTATGCCTCCGCCCCGTAAGGGAGCCGGAGGCATTATGTTTTCAGGTTGTCCATCCGTACGTCTGTACGTCCATGCGTCCGCACTTTCTTGTGAACAAGATTACTGAAGTACTGCTTGAGGGATTTTAATGATACTTGGACCAAGGATGGACCTCTAGGCAAGAATGAATTGATTAGATTTTGGGACAAATCCATCAAGGGTCAAAGGTCCATGAACTTTGTCCCAAAATGTCATTTTCTGCATATAAGTTCAGCAAGGAGTGCTCACTGTTGTTGTAATTTGGGAGTTAGGTTCAAAACCAAAAGACAAATATTTTGGTAGAATCACGGGGGTCAAAGCTCAATGTCAAGGGTCAAAGGTCAATGAACTTTGTCCTAAAATGTCATTTTCTTAGGTCAGCTAGTGACCCTCTCCATCTCACATATTCAGTTACTCACACATTAGCTGGTGATAGAACATTTACTGTGTCAGCTTCAAAATACTGGAATGATTTGCCACTTACAATAAGACAGTCTTCATCAATACCTATTTTCAAAAAGGCATTAAAAACCCATCTTTTTAGCAGTTTGTAGAACTGAGATTACATAGTTGCATACAATAATTATTGTAAGCGCTTGGGGCCTATTGGGAAAAGCGCAGTATAAGTGATAGTAATAATAATAATAATAATAATTTTCTGCCTGTAACTTCAGTTAGGAGTGCTCACTGTTGATGTCATTTGGTGGTTAGGTTCAAAAAAAAAAAATTTGGTAGAGTCAAAGGTCAGGGTCAAGGGTCAAAAGGTCAATGAATTTTGTCCCAAAATGTTATTTTCGGCCTGTAACTTCAGTAAGGAGTGCTCACTGTTGATGTAATTTGGTGGTTAGGTTCAAAACCAAAAGACAGATATTTTGGTAGAATCACAGGGGTCAAAGCTCAATGTCAAGGGTCAAAGGTCAATGAACTTTTCCCAAATATTACCATTTTCTGCCTATAAGTTCAGTATAAAGGAATGCTCACTGTTGATGTAATTTGGCAGTTAGGTTCAAAACCAAAATCAAATATTTTGGTAGAGTCACAGTCCTGTCAAAGGTCAGGGTCAAGGGTCAATAAACATTGTGCCAAACCTATAACTTCAATTAGGAGTGCTAACTGTTGATATAATTAGGTTGTTAGCTGCTACATAGTGGGCGCACTGCATGGGCGGAGGCATACCCATTGACTGCGCGCAGTCGAACTTCTCTAGTTTAGAATATTTTTTGCCTTCCAAATCTTCGGGGGGAGGTGACTTGCCTCCACCCCACCCCCCCCCCTCCGGCTACACCAACAGCTGAAATTGAAAACACCCCCCCCTTTTATCCGTGGAAGCGTGAGTCGTAGGACATGTTTTTGGCTTGAAGTTTTTTGTAACCATGAATATTTTTTTATTACCCCCTGCATAGCAGTGCCAGGGGCCCCAAAACTGACAACACCCTAGGAAGAAAATCAATGTTTTTACTGATTTTGGATCAGGTATAGGGCTTTGTGTTCAGGTATGAGGGAAATTATGAGTTAATAATTCACTTTAATGACATGATTGGGAATACGTGAAAATGCCTCAAGAACCAAATATTAATCCATAATTTTTTTCATTTCACCCAGGACTTGATGGCTGTTCTAGACAGCCATCACCTTGACTGAGATAGCACGAAAGACACAAAGACCGAACACAATGGGGAGTCCTAGGGATAACACGATGGTCTTCAAAATGATGGGAGAGTTTGACGACTTAGTGCAAGATTTTGGTGAGTGAAACCCTCTGAATTACACCACACCCACTTTACCTTTTGGGTGATACCATTTTTGTACAGAAAATTGTAACATATTTCAAACATTTTTAGTTTGCTGACCATTACTATAGTTTAAATAAAAATGTGAAGATATTTTTTCATGGTTATTGTTATGAATTTTGTAGTAAGGATTTTATCCAGAAACATTTGATTACTTAGTATTCATTTATTTAAAGTAAAGTCTGCAACTCGAAAAAGAATCTTATACCTCGTACAGGGTGAGAACCTATGTGTATTTGTTTTGTTTCACTTGACAGCAGAACTATGTCAATGAATGTATCCAAATGTATTGGGTGGGTGGAGGTGGCAAGGGGACCAATATAAGACGTTATTTCTTTCTCTTCTGATGTATTCTGTTGTTTTCAGTCCATAGAATCCAACTTACATTTAAATAAGTTTTTTGCTATTCTGTGCGACAAGCCTTGCAAATATTCACGTTGTTAGGGACAACAATTTGTTTGTTAAAAAAGTGTGCATGAAATTTGAATATGTTAATAAAATGGGTATAGATAGAATACCAAAGTGTGAGGTCACTGTGATTCAGAAATACTTGTGGAGTGTGGACAATGGCGGAACCAGATTCAACACATCACAACTGGTTGTTTTTACCAATAGGAGAGCTACATGTACATTTGCACTGAGTTATGGTTTGGCTATTGTCCCCACATATTTCTGAACCAGTTTGAAGTCATCACTTCTGCTCTCTTAACTAAGCTTCTTGAAAACAGATTGCAATATGTCTAGCATACCTTAGTAGTGCCGTCGTCGAATAGAAATTTCTCTCTCAACATGTCGCCTCATATATTTACCCGATAGACACAGCTGTCGACTAAACAATGGTCAGATAAATTGCAACATACTGCAGGCGATAATCAGCCTGCCAGAGGGCCCCAATGATGATTGACATCGCTATTGAAAGCAGCTTGTGGAATGTTGAACTTTGGACTTTCAATTACCTGGCTCACTGCATGTCAGGGCTGTGAAGCCCATCTTAACCACATCGTTAATTCCCCCAAAACAAGATTCTTAGGTGTACATTACACTCAAAACAATGGTTCTCAGTTTCCATAACCTTCTGCAAGCATGGGAAAGAAAAAAAATGCGTCGTTTGAGGTGCCTGCCTGCAAAGATGACATTGTTAAGTCCCGATTTATTACTTTGATAAAGAGTTGATACCCTGTGTATTGTTGTCGGTATAATAGAATCTCTGTCGACATATCGTCTTTCAGTCAAAATACTGTTATCTCGACAAGCTTTTCGACAGAAGGCCTGTTGATGACGGCATTATACCTCGGACATGAAGAACAACCCCAATATAAGAAGAATGCATAAATTTGAATGTACTGTATTCCATTTGTTGGTGTGGTTATTGTAAACTGTGTGTAATAAACCTGTTTCTTAACATATTCAGATTTAATACATACAGTACAAGGGTTAACACCCTGAAAGCTTGCCAGAGGATTGCTAGACATAGTAACAAGTTATTGTCCATGTAGACTGGATTCCAAGTATTACAGTTCATTCGTTAATAACAGGTTAACAGACCTCATTAATAGGTCCCCACAATGGAAACATCCATAAATTTGAATCACTTGCGCAGCTTTGAATCTGGAATGTATGGCAGCTGCTTAATAGGCTTGACAAATTCTTTGTCAGATTGTTGAGTTGGTTCTATACTGTAGTGGAAAGTAAGCGTCAAAATATGTAAGGTAGCTGCTCGGCATTAAACCAACAGTTGCTGTTTGTTCCTTCAGCAAGAAGGATGTATGGCTATGGGGATGGTTAGTACTGGTTACAGCCTGTATGTGACTATGGGGTAGTACAGCATCTTTTACACTATACAGGCGACTCCCGTTCTAACGAAGTCCTCGGGACCAACAGTTTTCTTTCGTTGTATCAAAATTTTGTTAAAAACCACATAATCAAGTATATATAAAGATGTAAAGACAATAATTTAGAGACCTAAATTTCAACTTCGTTGTAACAGGAATTTTGTTCTAACCGTGTTTGTTTTAATGGGAGTGCACTCACTGTACTATCCCATAGTTCTACAAAAGTCACTCCCTATATAAGAAACCATGTGTTGAGAGGCTAAAGTGAGTTTCTCATGCTGCAAGTCTTGCACCTTTTTTCTTGCCCCTAATGCAGAGAAACGGAAACGTGAGCAGCATTCCCGGGAGCGGGAAGGTGACCTCCTCAAGGCGCGAGGTCGCATTGCCAAGCTGGAGATGGAGATGGAAATGATGAAGGCTAATAGCAGGAAATCCAGGCTGGAAGCTGACCAGGATGCAGAGAAACTGATGCAACAGTTACAGGTATAATCAGTGAGGTACACTAGAACTACCCCTTACACACTCACGGAAGCGGTAGAAAATGCGCTATGAAAGTGCGTGTGATACATTTCCAAGGCCAAAAAATGCATTTCTGAATGAATTTATGAAATAATTTCAGCTTTAATGAATTACCCACATGATTTCTTTAGGTTATGCATGAACATTTAGTGCAAAACAGTTTCATATCTTGAATAAAAAAAAATCTAAAAATAGTAGGTGCCGGATTTTTGGAACCCTGTCCCATGCCTTCACACATGAATGAACATTTACCAAGAGGAGAATACAGACAGGTGTAAGGGGTAGTATAGCATCTATTGCGTTATACACCCCTTTACTTGTATGGGTGTGCTGTGCCAGGCCATGCACTTCCCGGTTCACTGCGCTTGTGCCTTTGCTGCACAAGTGCTGCATACCTTCCAATTTAGAGTGACAATGTCAAACTTTGGAGTCAAAATCGATGCTCACCATTATCCAATCTCCTTCAAATTTACATGACTAATTTACATTACTAAAAATATTTTGTAAAATTTTGGTGCAGTTGAACTTGATATTACGTTAGAATTTTATATGTCAGCTTGGATATGAAATTGCATTTGCGTCTCCAGTGGTGGCACACTAAAGACGTTTTTGCAGTGAACACTCTTTGTACTTTTCAGCAGTGTATAGATTTAGTGAATGGTGAAAAATGAAATGATTTATTGTTGGATAGATCCATGTAAATGGTGAAAAATGAATTTATCCATTTTTTTCTTCTTCAGATAGACCTATAATCAAATGCGGTGCAGGCGTTTCCATTAAAAGTGGAAATGTCGCGCCGCCCCCCCCCCCCAAACCCCCCGATCATTTTATACTCAGTTTATCTTTTGAAACAATTTTTCTTACTTTTGATGTTTTTTGATGTTTGGCATGACAATGTATGATATTTTCTATTGCGTGCAAATGCATCTATTTCTTTGTCAAATTCTTAGCAAAAGAACGATATGGTATCCGAGCTACAGCGCCAACTGGAGTTCATAGTCAACCAGGAGAAGAAGGCGCGACGAGAGTTGGAAAGTGAACACGGCAACCGAGAGACAATGCGCAAGCAGTATGATGAACAGGTCATGGATCTGAGAAAGCAGAAACTCCAGCTTGAGACACTGCTGCAAGATGTAAGTCATAAGGAAATGAGTCTTGGTATTTTTTTTTTTTTTCGTATTCGGAACTCCCGCCCCTGCAAGTGTGAGACTAATCTTTACAGCCTCTGTTACAGTTAGACTCAAATGCAGTAATCTGTGATGGAAGCTACAGCCAGTGTCTGGAATCCATGCTACCATTTCACACACTTGAATAAACATACCATTTTCAAATTCATTGCCTATTCATGATATCAAAACTCCCTCATTGACCCTCACTAGAGCAGTAGCTTGACTCTTTTTTACTTGGCCAAAAATCACATTTCTGAATGCATTCATTGATTTAAACTTCAATGAATAAATCGAAGTTATTTCTTCAGTTGGGGCATGAAGAATTGATTAAAGCAGTTCTGTTTCTTGAATTAAAAAAAAAGTATGAAAATAGGTGCATGTGGAACAATGAAATCCTGCAATACACATAAACTTACATTGAAGCATACCCTCAATAATCAAATTTAGCATTTACCCAGAATAGATAGCCAGCAGGTTTAAGGGGTGTTATGGGATTGTAATCCCTAATTATATGGATTCTCGTAGAAAGTATGAATGCCAAAATTTTGAACACCACTTTGTTACATTTTTAGGTTGATCTAATCTGAGAAAAATTGTTATAGTATGTAAATCATCTTTGACCAATCTTCGATATCTTCTCACAGCTTCAGATCAACAGCCGAGGCAGCATATCCAAACTGACAGAGGAACTAAACAGGTAAGACCACACCTACTACGTATGTAGTCCTGAGCCGAGCTGTACGGACCACATATGCCCAACACTGGAAAAAACACACCAAAGTTTGCACTGTGTGGATTGATTGATTCAGTCCCGCCAAAACTGGACAGAATTCTGTTCAGGACACTGGGCAGAAATTTTGTAATAAAAAATGAAATTGAAGCGATGAGTCCTTCATTTTCAAGTACATTATGTTGAGGTCATTGGTAAACTATCCATTTGGAGCAATATTTCAGTATAATTTTGTTTAGAAATGTGAATTTCAGAACACATTCTTATGCCACAACTGCATGGAAACAACCACTCATTACTTTGTACACAAAAGTATAGAGTTTTCCCCATGTGTGTGGTAAGACATGCTGTCAGTTGTTTGTCCGAGCACACTGATAAGCATACATAAACATTGTACAAAATTAATTTTATCAGTCACTGGTCATAGTTGTTTTGTCATCTTTTGTGTATCAGTCAACAAGTTCAGTGTAAATTGTAGATAATTTGTGATTTGAGGTTGAAATTGTTTAAAATGCTATTTGTTGTTGCTGTTGATCTTCTTCCTCTTTGTCCTCTTCACATATACGAATCTTCGTCTTCTTCATCTTCTGTTTTCATGTTTGTCTTCTTTCATCTTTATCGTCTTTGTTTTCTTCATCATCTTGTAATTATCAGTATTAGTTTTGGGGTTTTGTTTGTATGTCTTTCTTAACATATGTCGATTCATTGTCAAATTTTAAGCGGTCTCAGCTGTATACTCACATTGCAGATACAACAATACCACTGCCAAAAGTGGTATCGATAGCTGGACTGTATGTTGGAAGAAAATAACTGATCCTTGCATTGACAGAAAATAATGCATGGACCTTGACCAGTCAGGAGGTTCAGATTCTCACAACCAGATTAGGATACTACCTGCAGAGTTTGCAATTTAAATCACCAATTACACAACAGTGATTATCGTGATGTTGTTGTTGTTTGGTTTGTGGCATGTGCATTCATGGATGAATATTTACGCCAAAACTTTTTAGATATTGTATCATTTTGGCAAAATTGTCATTATTGAACAAAAGAAAAATTATATATATTTATATATATATATATATATACAAGGATATACGGGTATAAGCCAGGTGAGATACGTAAAAAGGAAATTCTGCGATGTCGGACCTCTGCAAACTACATCCTCCGCAGTGGCATCTTCTGGTCAGCCCGGCTCAGTGCGTCGAGCAGGCTTCTCAATGCGGGGGGTGCGCATAATGCGGTGCGTGCTCAATGAGGCGGCTGCGCGTGCGATGGGGACTAAGGAGTGCAGAAGTATATGTACTGTGCTGAATATTTCATGGTGGCTTTATTTTTGTGAATTTCATGATAAAGCAACTGTGAAAATATTTGTTTCTTGTAATACCTATACAGACTTAAAAACTGAATGAAAATGCAATAAAATCGCCAAAATTAACTCTGCGAATTCCCCTGGAAGCAAAATAGTGAATATGTGTGCAAAATATATAGAAATACAGTATTGTAATGATAAATTGTTGGTAATTGATATTTTGGTGTTACTTGTTTTATTGCAGGAAAGATTCAGAGGTCAAACTACTACAGGTGGATCTGGAGGAAGCCAAGACTCAGATGAGATATCAGATGAAGTATGTATGGTGGATCACAAGAAATAGAATTAATTTGATGAGGATAACTTTCAGTAGTTCCCGTAGAAGCCCTCCCTTCCCCCTCCCCCCCCCTCCCTCGTACTGTAGACAGAAGATATTGTGTATTTGGAGAGTTACTTGGTGTCACAAAAACTTGCTCAGTTGAGGTATGGGTGTTTCACAAGCCATTACACATCACTGAATATTGTTTGATGGGTGGGGGGGGGGAGGTGGTTTAATAACTATAAACTAGCTTAGTTGGGGGTGTTCTCAAATCATTCCTGTCGATAAAAAAAGTATTTCACATAAAAGTATGGCTGTATTGAATATCAATGGGATGACATGATATTGCCACCCCCTAAAATCTAGGGGATTTTGCAGCAGGATTGTGCCCTGATATGCTTGCAAGATGCAAGATAAACTTCAAAACTATTCCATTAGATGAAAAATGTGTATTCCATAAATATGCACCACTGCATATACTGTACATGTATATACCATGTGGATATTTAAATTTATTATTAACAACAGTTTTGAAGAGGAGCTGACATTTGTCTTTGTTTATGTTTCCCAGGAGAAGTATCGAGGCAACAAGTCAGCGCAGAGCCGTGGAAGAGTACAAGTCAGAGTTGTTGAGTGCACAGCATAAGAATAAGGTGAGAGTGATGTTGCTGATCATATGAGCAAATCTTACAAGTTGTCAACCATTACAATGTAGATACATAAGTGAGTTGATAAGAGTCCATTTGTATGCTCAGGAAAAGGGGAAAGTGAACACTAAAGTTAAGATTTCAAATCGATATTTGATATGAGGAAATACAAATTAATCCTCTACCAACATCAGTGTTGTGCCAAGGCCAAAGCCACCCAAAATGTTACCTTCTCATAGGGTTTGTACACAGGCCTCAGATCGAGGCCAAGGACAAGGACTCCAAAAATTGGCCTCAGTACAACACTGACCAACTATGTAAATGTTATGTAATGTGAACATTCATGTATGAGTGAGCAAAATTTAACAATAACCAAGAAAAGTGCAAATATTGGGCATCTAGCCATTGAAGTGTGATTATATTAAATTATAGTGATCATGATAGCAAATAAATTTTATTGGAAGTTCTAGGGGCAGAGGATTTTTTTATGTTCGGTCGGGTTACACCATTGCAACTTGTACTGAAAGGCCTTACATTATAATAGACAATGTGGGAGTTAGCACCGTCCTACAGACCTACACTTTCAGCATGCTGCATATTTTACTGATTCACTTGTTTTGAATGTACATGTGTGAATTAGTTAAATGCATGTTTCAACTTTAACAGGTACTGGAGCAGAAGCTGAGAGAGCAGGAGGACAGTGCGATAGTGGCGAGGGCGGTACAGAAAGACGTCCAGCGAGTGGCTGAGCTGGACAGAGAGAATTCAAGGTTGAAAGAGGAGAATGCATACTTCAGGTTAGTAAGTAAATAATTACCATTGGTGAAGGTCATGGGATGAACTATCACTACCGAGGTGATCTGGATGTAGATGTCTTTGAGAAATGATCACTGAGGAAGTAATACATCTTGTCGCTTGAAACCAGAGTTGCTTATTTGCTTTATACAGCACATCTGAAACTGTTTAAAGGAAAAAAAGGATGATTTTGTTTTATATGGAAAGACCATTGCAGAGCTGCCAAGTGGTACTGATTTTCAGTAATTTCTACTGAAAGTGGCAAAGAATGTTGATGTTTGCATAAAAAATACTGATTATTGTCAAATTGATTTTATGTAATTGTATTACATTTTTGTTAGAATTACTGATTTTGATTCAAAATATGGCAAAGTTACTGATTTTTAACTGAAATTACTGGAAGGTTTTGATGAAAATTGGCAGCATTGCAATTGGGCCAGGGTTGTATATGGTTTAAAACATTAACCCACTAGTAAAGTACTAAAAAAAAAATCTTTGGCGTACAAATGTGTTTTCTTTAAGCGTGTGCATTGGCAATGTGCACTTATGCCAAAGTTACTAAGGTACAGTAGTACGCAGTGTAATGCACTCTCATCCAAGGCAGTGCACATTGCAACTCACGTTTTTTCCAAGATAATACTACACATTGCATCAAACTTTTCTTCTTGAGTGATTTATGGGCATAACTACATTTTATCACATTAACTTTCGACCAGCATACATTGAGGTTCTTAATATATGGAATAGAACAGGTAATAATGTCATCCCTACAAGTTATACTGCTAATCCTTGTTTGACATGTCAATGTAAAGGGATTTTAGTAAAGACAGTGTAGTGCTGGTCTGTCAATATTATGCTATTCTGTTTGTTTCATATATTCCTTCATCAGATGTTTCATGACTTTCCACATAATTATGAGAACTGAGAAGAGAATAGAGTGCAGTGGAAGCCTCATGCCCCTAGATTTGAAAAGGACATGGAAATTTTTTTTTTAAAGAAATCTGTTCCTGAGAGAGGATTTCATCTCACTTAAGAACATTCATATGCAATTATTTTGGTCTGCTTGGTGGCATTCGTG
>JZLH01S0226517.1:4430-31737 GCA_001188425.1 Eucidaris tribuloides
CAAAATATGGCATTATGCAGGATTTACATCAGGTCGTTTGTAAACATGTGAATATAAAATGCAACCTATTTTTATCATTCTCCCGTCGCTAATTCGCAGACAGGGTTCGCGATCACCTTATTAACATGTAATCGTATACGATCGATGTGATACACAATAAGAGCTGCTGCCTGTTGAAGCATACATGCATGTAGGTTCTGGCCACTGCACGCAGTGTGTACCGCGGCCCGCCGTGTGTACACTCATGACAATAATTATCGGTGAATCAGCGCTTGGGATGAGTCCGGTGACAAACTGAGACGGACAGGCGACGAACAATCACGGTGGATACATCCAACATCTGATCGAAATCAAATCCAATTTACTGCCTTTCATCATCATTTATAATACATTGCATGCGATAAGACACAATATCACCCTGCTTTACTGACGCGCGAGAGCGGACAGTGAATTATAAACATAATTAACATTTTTTTCTACAGATTTTTTTTTGTAATCAAGTTATAAATTCATGTGTTATAATGAAATTAAGTTAAACATTACGTATAATTTTTCTTTTTGAATACATAAACATAATTTCCAAAAAGGACTCGATTTAAAACACTATAGCCTAATTCATTTTATTACCCATGAGGATTCAAATCTGATCTATTTCATATCGATTACGTAAAAAGCGGGACCGTGACCGCCATAAAACTGCAGAAATATGTAACAACATGACACACTACCTATATAATGCATGCTGTTAGAAGCACCGACTACGGTAGGCATATCCGTATGGCAGAATGCTGGGGTCATTATCATTACCCCACCCCACCCCATATATCTCGGCGCCCAGTCGCCCAGGGTTACGTTACTCAATTGCTGAAAATCATCGTGCACTCATTCCGTCTTCCAAGAAAATATCGATTCCACAGAGACCAAGTTTGTAACCGGGTCGAATACGAGGTCGATACCCAGGAGTGTGAGCTACAGGTCGAGAACGTATAGGACTAATAGGCCTATTGTGACCTCATGTAAGGGTCAAATTAATTGATCTGCAGCTTTTTACTCACGACTGACCATAGTACGAATCGCAAAAAAAAAAAAAATCTTGAATTTGACCTTAGTTTAACCCGTTGGCTAGGAGAACCGGATGTGCCAAGTATCAACTCTATATGATTTTCGAAATCTCGGAGGCAATGGATTAATTTCGCAAATCATGACGCTTCGGTTCTTCATCATCTTCAGTAGATATAAGGGTATGAAAGGGCGTAAACTCCAACACTCGAGAAGGAAAAGGGCGCTAATGCCATAGATTTTGTAAAGTATTAACGACCTTCTCGTTCTCAAAGCCTTCTCATTCTCAAGGGTCAGCGTTAACGTCCTCGTTCTCAACAGACGGTATATTGGCTAATACCGCTGGTTATAAGTCTAAAATCAAAATTATTTCTAAACATTAGTATAACCCTAATTTAACCCGTTGGCTACGCGAACCAGATGGGCCATGTTTTAAATCTATGGTAATTACAGAATCCCAGTGACAACGGATTAATATGGGATATCATCACGCTTCAGTTCTTTATCATCTTCAGTAGACGTACGGGAATGAAAAAGGCGTTAACTCTAAACACCTGAGAAGGAAAAGGGCGCTAATGCCATAGAGTTTGTAAAGTGTTAACGACCTTCTAGTTCTCAAAGTCTTTACCTTCTCAAGAGTTAATGTTTAATTTTTCGTTCACAACCGACGGTGTATTGGCTAACACTGAAGGTTATAGGCCTACGTCTACAATCGAAATTATTTCTAAATATTAATTATTTTTATAAATAACCTATTGGCTAGGGGAACCGGATGTGGAATATACTCCATCAGATTTTTTAAATCTCTGAGGCAACGGGTTACTATCGGAAATCATGATGCTTCAATTCTTCATCATCTTCAAGACGTACGCGGAATGAAAAAGGCGTTAACTCTAAACACTCTTTAGAAGGAAAAGGGCGCTAATGCCATAAGAGTTTGTAAAGTGTTAACACCTTCTCTTCTGAAAGTCTGCTCCTCAAAGTCTTCTCATTCTCAAGGGTTAACGTTAATGTCCTCGTTCTCAACCGAAGGTCTATTATTGACGAACACTGCTGGTAATAATTCTAAAATACAAATTCTTTCTAAATATTACTTATTTTTTATAAGTAGCCCGTTGGTCTAGAGGAACGGATATGGTCATTAATATAAGTCTACAGGATGTTCAACATCTCAGAGGCAATGGGTTAATGTCGGAGAATATGACGCTTCAGTTCTTTACCATCTTCGGTAGATGTACAGGTATGAAGAGACGTTAACTCTAAACACTTAGGAAGGTGAAGGGCGGTAATGCCATAGAGCTTGTAAAGTGGTATCGGCCTTCTCCTTCGCAAAGCCTTCTCCTTCTGAAGGGTAAACGTTAATGTCCTCGTTCTCAACCAAAGGTCTATTGGCTAACACTGCCGGTTATACGCCTAGAATCAAAATTATTTGTAATTATTTTTTATGAAAGTGGAAATAAATTGAAATAAATAGAAATGAAATGAATAACCCATTGGCTAGGGGAACCGGATGTGGCATATACTCCATCTGATTTGTAAAATCTCTGAGGCAACGGGTTAAAGCCCAAGTTTAGTTTTGGGGATTTTTTGTTATTTGAAAGCTCAATGCCCCAAAGTCATAACCCTGCAATAATAGATTCTGAATGTCTTTATTTTTTTATATGAATTTATGAAAATGTCGGGGGGGGGGGACCCCCGACATTTTTGACCATATTTTTACATTATATCATCCAAAGGGTTAATAAGGCGTTAAGGTTATATGAGTTATACCTCATCTGAAAGAGCAGACTCTGCTCTTTCAGATGACAGGGCGCTAATGCCATCGAGTTTGTAAAGTATTAACGACCTTCTCCTTCTGAAAGTCTGCTCCTCGAAGTCTTCTCATTCTCAAGGGTTAACGTTAATGTCCTCGTTCTCAACTGACGGTATAATATACAAATATATACTGATACGAGAGTCTCTGGTTGAAACTATGACGAGCCCGAGGTTACGTGGAATGTACTATTTTTAATAGTTAACAGTTAACGTAACCGAGGGCTACATAGTTTCAAACAGAGACTCACAGGATAGGATATATTTGTTTTATATCCGTGATCGAATTAACCGGGAAATTACACAAAGAAAAAAAAAGGGAAATGAAATGTATTTACGGTAACCCCTACGAGTAAGTGTGCGTCGCACGGCATACAGGTGCGCGATATTTTTACTTGCAGTACGGATAGGGATAAAATTCCATTAACGTATACTTTAGTTAGTCGAGTACCAATTTCATAAACCTACAAAACACCAATTTGATCCTCATTCTTATTTTAGCTATGATCCTAACTCAAACTCGACGAATTTAACACAGTGTTAATCTTAAACTTTGCCAGACTTTCATACGGGTGTAGCACGCATAATGTCTTTTACGTGCAAGGAAAAAAATAGCGTACGGTACAGTGTGTTTTGTACAAACAGACACGATTTATTCGGCTTTTTAAGCTCAATCGCGATCTTCCCCCACCGTGTTGGGTACTAGTCGGCGTCGCGGGTGGGCAAAATAGATATAGCGGCCGCTCATTGTTGAGAGATTATGTACTATGGTGAACTACGATATAAGAGTCCCAATAGTACTTTATTATTGTCCTCCTCCGAAAGTTATAGTACTTTCAGAAACTAGACTCACACAGAATAGTGTGTTATTTTGATCATGTGACATACTTTTGACACATGCAGAATTAAGAAACTTACATGAGGGATATAATATTGGCTAACACTGCTGGTAATAATTCTATTCTAAAATAAAAATTCTTTCTAAATATTATTTATTTTTATAAGTAACCCGTTGGTCTAGAGGAACGGATATGGTCATTAATATAAGTCTATAGGATTTTCAACATCTCAGAGGCAATGGGTTAATGTCGGAGAATATGACGCTTCAGTTCTTTACCATCTTTAGTAGATGTACACGTATGAAGAGGAGTTTACTCTAAACACTTGGGAAGGTAAAGGGCGCTAATGCCATACAGTGTGTACAGCGTTAACGACCTTCTCTTTCTCAAAGCCTTATCCTTCTCAAGGGTTAGCGTTAATGTCCTCGTTTTCAACCGAAGGTAGGCCTATATTGGCTAACACTGGCGGTTATAAGTCTAAAATCAATATTATTTCTACACATTATAGTTTAACCTTAGTTTAACCCGTTGGCTACGCGAACCAGATGGCTCATGTATCAACTTTATGGTAATTAAAGATTCTCAGTGGCAACGGGTTAATATCGGGTATCATGACTCATTAGTTCTTCATCATCTTCAGTAGATGTACGGATATTAAATGGGCGTTAACTTTAAACACTTGGGAAGGAAAAGGGCGCTAATGCCATAGAGCTTGTGAAGTGGTAACGGCCTTCTCCTTCGCAAAACCTTCTCCTGATGAAGGGTAAACGTTAATGTCCTCCTTCTCAACCGAAGGTCTATTGGCTAACACCGCCGGTTATACGTCTAGAATCAAAATTATTTGTAATTATTTTTTATAAATAACCCATTGGCTAGGGGAACCGGATGTGGCATATACTCCATCAGATTTTTTAAATCTCTTGAGGCAACGGGTTGATATCGGAAATCATGATGCTTCAGTTCTTCATCATCTTCAATAGACGTACGGGCATGACACTTGCGCTAACTCTAAACACTTGAGGAGGAACAGGGCGCTAATGCCATAGAGTTTGTACAGTATTAACGACCTTCTCCTCAAAGACTTCCCGTACTCAAGGGTTAGCGTTAATGTCCTCGTTCTCAACTGACCCTGCTGATCATGGCTAACACTGCTAGTTATCAGTCTAAAATGAAAATTATTTCTAAATATAACTTATTTATATGTTAATGGTTTTACTGGGAAACATTCCCAGGAACTTATGTGCATCATGTATGTCTATCCGCTCGTTTCTCCCTCATTGGCCGGGCTCATTGGTAGAATAAGTTATAAACGCTGTTAAACAGAGTCACGTGATCATGGTAATTGTTTATCATTCCCGTGAATATCTGTTTTGGTTCGAAGCTTAACTTTATTTCATTACAAATCTCAGCTGACAGGAAAGGATCTGATTCATAGCCTATTGTTAAACAATTTACACTTTGCGTTCACAATATCGTTCTCACGTTTACTTCTTTGAAAAACGTGTCTTCGAACAAAACATTTGAATGTCAGTGGCAATTTCGTTTGCAGAGTGTTCCGTGAAGTGCGAAAAAAAAATCACAGAATAAAAAAGAGTAAAGCATCTCGTTGACTGGGTACTGACAATGCAGCCAGATTTCTCAAACACACACACAAAGCTATAGGCCCTACACTTCGTAGAACGTGTTGCTCAGTTATCAAAACAAATGTGCCTCGTGGCGCGGGCGTTCGAGAAAAAAAATGTAACTAAATTCACCTGTCAAATTTTCAGCGTGCTGTTTAGGGGGTGCTATACCCTCGTGTGCTGCCAACCGCTGCTCCCCCGTGGGCTTTGCCTTGATGAGCACGCTAGAAGAACCACCTGGCGCGTGTGTAGGACTGACCTTTTCCGAAGGATGTGAACCAGCCACCCGCCCACTGAAATCTTCTTCTGTCTCGTGAAAGGGCCTATAGATGATATACCACTTTTCGCGGAGCAGGTTTGTCTTCAAGCCACGATTTATTTCAGTTATCTTGTTGCGACCCAAACATTGTCTTCTGGTTCACGACACAAAACAGATCTGCACTGAAAGTGGACGTGTATGGGGGGAATGCATTGCATTTATAATCTAATATTGGTCTCCGTGTGTGTGGGGGGGGGGGGGAGGGTGAGTAGGTATAGGTGTGTGCGGGGGTGTACGTGGGTGTTGTATACGTGTGTAAAAAAAAAAAAACGCTTTCCTTATCAGTATTGATCACGTATAGACTAGACGTAAAAAGAGGGAAAATGTTCTACAAAGCTTCTTAGGGTGCACCCAGCAAAGTGGCCTTTAGTGATTAAAGGTTTTCTACTGGGGTCCGATGTATGCGGACAACCCTTGTAAGTTGTAAACGCTTTTCTTCGGAGTTGGACTTCATAAAAATGGTGGATTCTTAAGGGCAATATATTATTAGACCAATTCGGCTGCGCGCAGCCGATGGGTACGTGTGCCTCCGCACCCCCGTCAATTCTAAAATTAAAATGCATCGCTCATGTTTGTATGTATTCAATCTGATTTTAAGTCTTTTAAGTTGCCATGGTAGAAAACTGAAATGAGATACAAGGTCCTGTGACCTTTAACCTTTCAACTCCAAAATCTAATCAGTTCTTCATAACCTCATGAAACATACTTGACCCAAGTTACATCATCACCCAAACAGCCGTTAGGTATACATGTAGCGGTAATGAGCCTTAACATGTATGGGGCCTTGTGACCTTTGACATTTCAACCCCAAGATCTGAGAAGTTCATTGGTGCCTTATAATACATACGGCCAAGTTACATCAAAATCCGACAAGCCTTTCTTAAGTTATAGTGGTAACGAGTCCAAATCAGACATGTTTCAAGCCCTTTGACCTTTCAACCCCAAAATCTAATAGGTTCATTGTTGCCTCTCTGTTAGCCGGTCTTAAGTTATCGCGGTATAGAGAACCGGTAACTGACGGACGCACGGACCCACGGACGCACAGACGGACGGGCGGACAACCCGAAAACATAATGCCTCCGGCAACTTCGTTGTCGTAGTATTTGATTGGAAGTAGTCATCTTGGGATAAATGTATTCTACAATCAAGTAAACCATGCAAGGATTCTGCTGTAAATATTGTGTGGTCAACTCAACTCTTTACTCATTTTACAACTGAATTCTTGGGAGTGATCTTGCCTTGGCTTTGAAGGTTTGGGCTTTGACTACATCACCATAAAGTAACAGGTACACAAGCTATGTCGATTATTTCACATTTTTTCGTCTGCAGACATCACGAAACAAAATTTGGTAGACTCGACCTTGCTTGGAAGAGCACAGAAACATAAATCAACTTTCTGTGATAACACAAAAGGTCAAACTTGATATAAAGACTGGAAATGAGTCTAATACATCAAACAAGCGTTGATCAAAACAAACCACTGACTCAACGATTCTTGGAAAGCGTTTACACAGAAAAAAAGTGGATTAATTTCTGTGAAAGACAATGAAGAATTTCTTTGTAAGATGACGTATCATCACCATGTGCTTCTGTCATCTTGCTGGAACTTGGCATGAATACATTTCTCGCCCGGCCGTGACCTTCATTCCGAATACCGAGATAAAAGCTCGTGCCTGTTTTTATTTTTGATCGAAGAAGCCATAGGTCGTCGGTAACGTCTCCGATGTATGATCATCTTGCATATCTCCAGATACACTGCTCCCCGTTCGTTCACATAGGATGCTCAAAATCGATAATGCGAGAATTGGTTTGGGTTCAGCGACACGCGGCGCTGTGCCAGTTTCTCGGAAACGTCCAAATTATATTACAACGTTTCGTACACAATGAGCGAGGCCCCCAAAGACCTGGAACCGACGTCCAATTTGCTATGTCATCATGTGTAAAAACGTCTTATTATACATAATACGATTAGATGTCGACGCTTTCATATGAAAATTCGACTTGTCAACAGCAAGGTAGTGAAAATATGTCACTTCACCCTTCGGAAGCTTGGATGTTGAAGAATATTTATGCGGAGAGCAAGGAATCACAAAAACGAACTAGAGTTTGTTTTTCCCTATATCAAGACAATTTACAATCGGATAATTGGAATGAAATTCCAGTTAGTCAGATGTCTTTTTCGGAAATGTTTTTTGTTTACACGGAATTTCAATACAGTATGTTAGTCACTGGTATTTCGGACTATTTCTCGTACTTGGAAATAACTGTTTATCAGAAGGCAGATGATGTTTTTATATACCAACTCCTCCAGTTCTGCGTAAAAATCAGTTAACACAGATCGTAACAACAAAGATACTCAGAAAATAAACCAACATATATGGCGTTTAGGTTCAAAACATAGACTTAAGTATTTACTTTTATTAAAAAGATGATATATCCACAACTTTGTTTTTTGTTTTTTTGTTTCATTGTACGCATTGATGACGAACTGGGCCACTCCGGGGCCACTACAATTAATACACTAACATCCATGCTGTTACACATTAGAGCGGTATACGTATGTCGTAGTATAAAGCCAAATTCCTCACCCCAGTGGTGGAACCTGCAACCCCGGTATACCTATAAATTAAAACCAATACAAAATACTTAGATCAACCCGAGATTAATTTACTTAGATTTCTAAAGATCGTTCACATTAATATATGATAGAGTTATATTTGAATGTCCTTTCAGTCTCTCATTCTGAGGCTAAGTTAAGAATCATTTCAGAAACATTTTCCCCTTTTATAAGACGTTATTCGACACCACACCACGCAGCCTCACAGGTACTAAAACTTTTCTCGCTCGTTTCTCTCGCTTGCACAATTTAATATAGGTCATCAAATCCTAAGTATTCAGTACTTGTACATTACAGCAAAAAATCGAGAAAACATTTCGTAATAGGCCTAAAATGTAGTCACAATAGAGGGTATAATGTTAAAAGATAGTACATGTAGTACATTTATACATGGGTATACCCTTTTCAAGAAATAGCCGAAATAGCCCTTGATTAGGGGATGTCCGTAAAATATTGCGATCATTGCCCCCCCCCCCCCCCCACCCATCCAAATCCTCGAGCCGGATTTACGCCCATGTGTATATGCATGTACATGTATAACAGCATACATTTTAAGAGTAGTTTTTTATCATTATCTTATTATCAGAACGTTCACACCTTTATCGGTTAATTACCTTGAATGGTGTGATTAACATTTTTGCAAACTCACCTAATTACCCCCAACTACCAAGCCAGGCATGTATAATTACTTATTACAATGTGTACATGATAACAACATCAGTGCATGTGCATTAAATTGCGTACCCTAATAACATGGATGACCACAGCTCGGTCACTTGACCCGAAGCAATAATGGAAAAGACCCTGATCATGTTATACAAAAAGAAAGAAAGGAACAAACGAAGAAAATGAAAGGCAAAAGGAAAGAAAGGAAAAGTAATAAAGAAATGAAGAAAGAATGAAATATCGGTGAAAAAATGACACAAAAGTAAGAGAGATCGGAGGAAAGGAAAAATAAATAAAATGGGCATCATTCCGACACATAGAATATTCTGATGACATTCTTGCACTGGCCTGAGCAGTATTAACAGATCAATAATTGATCTACGTATATTTAACTTCAAATTCTTCAGTCCAAATCACAGACCAGTCTTCTAAATACCCATATTCCATGTATTTCATAAAATTCTATGTGTGATTATTTCTTTAAAGTACTTTCAAATCTCAGTTAATGATATCCAATATATTACGTAAGTTTTGGGACTATGGTGAATGTTTCCTCATCTTTCATATTTTTATGTGGATTATTGGTGTTTTTTAATAAATTACACATTTCTTTCGTTATGGATTTATTTCTAGTAAGTCTTTTCTGACCTTGGCAGGACTGCACTACGTACATACGAGTGTACATTATATATTCGACACTGGAGCTCGTTTTTCCAGATAATTTGATCTCATCAGTAGAGCAAGTTATTCTCAGTTTCATTGCTAAGTTTATGTTTTGTATGTCGAGTCCTAAAGCAAGGAGATAATTTTTAAAAACATCCCAAGTCTAGAAAATTATTAAACAAAAAACATGACCTGTATTTTACTGCAGAACGTGGATACCAAAACGTGACATTAGAAATACTATGAAAAAAAATGTGAAAAAAATCCTTTGTTCTTGGCCTATACACATTCAAAAACATAACATTTATGAAAGCATTCATAGGTTCTTCATATCCAATCTTTACGTCAATGTTAGGATAGTAGGTAATGAAGATACAAATCATATGAGACGCGTGCTCAAGGAATGTCTACCTTTAGTGTCCAAAATGTTATGAGATGTAGTTGTCAGTCATTGTGTGAATGTGCCCAAGTCATTGTGTTAAAGTTGTTTATAATTCACTAACCATGTGGAATATAGGAATAAGCTACATTCCCATCCCCTTTACTGCTACAAATTATGCTATTGCTCACGCACGTACGTTAAGTACGTGAGCATTCCTCATTTTTTCCAGTTTAGATTATACATGGATTGAAAATTTAAACAGAACTAGATTCATGTTGTTTTTACCTCATTACTTCCTTCAACTACTGTATTCATATGGTGTGATATACACACATTGTTCAATAAAACTTGATTTTCCCACATACACATATACCATTTTGGTGTCCGTGCTATTCTAGGTTCTATTCAATCCTTATACAAAAAAGTCTCCCAGTAATGCAAGAAAATGAAAATGAAAGAAAAACATTGTCCTAGAGAAAACATAAGTGGCCTTTTGTTGTGCAACATATAGAAATAATTTTATGTAAACAATTTGCTATGTTGCTCATGTATGTAACGGTGTAAAACAAATATGAGTCATAATACACCAGCCTTTACTTTGTAGAAATCTTGTTTCAGGTTTTATTTTTGTCAAATGTAGGTCAGAAATGTAACTTCACAGTTTTGGATTGGAATAAACGATTTCACTCCTGCAATCAGGCATTGGTAAGACACCATGAGCACTTCACCAGTAAAATGTTCATTTACTAAAAACACTACTTGGGATCATTGATTTATCTTTTTAATTTTGGACAAAATCAGGCATTTGCCAAAGTTTTAAATAAATGTATTTCCGTTGTTTTTAAGAGCAAATGATATTTTGAAGCTCATGTCACGCTTTAATAATCCAGTATTGAAATTTACCTAAATAAGTAGTTCTTGTTTGTAACCCAAATTTGTAAGTTTTAGATGTAGGGTAATCTTGAAAGTGGAAATTAACCAACAGAATTAGATTCATCGATGTCAAAGTTCCACATCGATTTTTCTACAGTTTCTTGCAATCACACGAAAAAAGTCCTCGCCAAAGCTTCACCTCGTAAATAAAAAAACTATAGAGCAGTTCGACTGCGCGCTAGGTCGATGGGGTAGCCTCCGACGTCCGCAGTCCCATCCCAACTGATTGTTAATTTGCAAAGCCTTTCAATTTACCTGATGGTAAGCAAAGAACCAATTAGGATGAAAAGCATAAGCCCAGTCGACCTTTGACCAAGTTACAGTTAAATCCAATTAGAAGCGTTCTTACATTATCGGCACAATGACTTTATTCGGACAGCAGCCTTCGTGACCTCTTTGACTCTGACCTTATCAACTCCAAAACATCGCAATCATAAATTGGTCCTTTATACAAGATACTTCTCCCACATTACATCAAGAATCGCGAAAATCATACTCAAGTGTATCGACAGTCATGAGCCCAAATCAGACATAATTTAAGGCCCGGTGACTTGAGCCTCCCAAAATCTAATCAGCTTATTGGTGCCTCAATAATAATACTTCACCCATAATAACATAATAGAATCTGACAGAGCCGTTCTCGAAGTTATCATCGGTAACGCAGCCCAAAATCAGACTAATTTTAGGCTCGGTACTTTGACCTTTCAGCTCTCAAAATTCTGAATCAGTTTATTGGTTCCTATAATAAATACTTCACCCAAGTTTATCACATCCGACGAAGCACGCTCTGCAAACTTATCGGTTAACGAGCCCAAATCAGACATATTTAAGGCCCGCGTGACCTTTGACCTTTCAGCCCCAAAATCTTAATCAGTTCATTTGGTGACCTTCATTATACTACTTCACTCCCAAGTTACATGACAAATCCGACCAGGCCGCTTCTCAATTATCGCGAACGATGCCCGAAATCAGACATATTTAAGGCCGGTGACCCTTTGCCTTTGACCTTTTCAGCCCCAAAATCTAATCAGATTCAGTTGGTGGCTCTATACATACTTCACCAGTTTACATCACATATCCGACCAGCCACTCTAAGTTATCGCGGTAACGAGCCCAAATCAGACTATTTTACAGGCCCGGTGACCTTATGACCTTTGACCTGTTCAGCTCAAAATCTAATCAAGTTCATTGTGGGCTCATAGTAAATACTTGGTCTAGTTACATTCAAAATCCGATGGGGTTCTCAAGTTATCGCGTAACGAGCCAAATCAGACATTTAAGGCAGCCCGGTGACCTTTGACCTATTAACCTTTGCAGCCCGCCAAAATCTAATCAAGTATCATTGGGGTGCCTCATAATACATACATTCACCCAATTACATGACAAATCGACCAAGCCACTCAAGTTATCCGACGGTAACGAGCCCAATATCAGACATAATTTAAGGCCCGGTGACCTTGACCTTTGACCTTTCAGCTCAAAATGCTAATCCAGTTCATTGTGGTCATAGAATACTTTGGTCCTAGGTACATCAAAATCCATCGCGGTTCTCAAAGTCTATCCGACCGGTAACGAGACTCCGGTAAGGGACGGACGGACGAGGACGGACGGACCATACGGACGGACAACCGAGAAACATGATGCCTCCGGCAACTTCCGTGCGCAGGCATACAAATTGTAAACTTCTGCATTTGGCTCTTGTGATTCATGTACAACTTATTACAAAATAAAGTAACAGTATTGCGTGGACGGTTTAGCCCTCTCGCGTATAAGTTTACCTCAATTTCACAATGAAAGAAGCTAAGGCGAACTCGGTCTGTCCCGTAATAGGTCTATAGATCTATCATCTAAAATGAATGTCATTTCTAATTTTTTATTTTCAACGTTACTAAACAGCTATCTTGCTAAGACATGGCAATGAATGCTAACAACTGAAACCCGGAGTGGAGGGGGGCGGCACTACGAACTTACAAAGGATACCTACATGATATATGCCGCACCAAAATCGACGAAAATCGGAGGGCTTGCGAGAGCGCTGAGCACGAAGAATAGGGGTCTCTGGAACTGAGGATCTAAGGCTTCAGAAACCTCAAAATGCTATGCTCCGGAACATACAAAGCGGCGAAACGGCAATGTTCGAGAAGAAAAATCAGAAGTAAAACGGCAAATTTGGGGTCTCTCGTGACTGAAAAATGCAACATTTTCTGTGCCTTCTGAAATTGAGATGCTCTGGAACGGAAATTTGGGTGAAAATGGGGGTCTCACCGCGGCACATACGTAATCACACAATTATACTAAGTGCCCCCCCCCCGGCAACTGGATAGTTCCTGCTGAAAAAAAATACCATTAGAGTCAGTACTGAACACACATCCCGCCCCCACCCCAGTGAAAACTTGAAATTCGACTATATCACAGACAATGGGAACACCTCCACACTCCCACGTCATGTCTGTTTTGTTGTGTTTTGTTTTACTCTTCAAATTCACTATTACATATACCTTAAATTCATGATTTTTAACCTTTCACCTTGAAAGTTCATAAATCCAAGTTTTCTAGACAATACACCACTTTTTCATAATGACATTGAATGGTCACTCACAATTAAATTGGTACTGGTTTAAAGCGTGTGTCTTCTAGATCCTGTACAAACTGATATTTCTATCATAGATTTAAATTGCGATTTAAATCCATGATTTTTCTTTATTTTTGTTTTTGGTTATTTACCATTTTGCTGATACCCCCCCCCCCCCCTCCCCCTGGATATATAGATGACCCCTTCTTTTTTGCACGACAGCTTATAGCCCTTCTCTCAAAGATCAACGGGCACTTAAATATCAAGATGCACTGGAAGGGCAGATGGAATCACCATGTTGGAAATTTGGGGGCAAGAACACCTGCCCCATTCCCCACCCATTTCTTTGGAGGAGACTGCGGTTGTTATAGGGTGGGGTATATCCTCACAATGCTAGATATGTCATGAGAAGGGAGCATTATTCAAAACTGTTTATATAACCAATGACCGATTGTATAAACTCAGAAAATGTACAAGGTATAGTGTCCATTACATTAATGAACAGAGAATAGTGTTGGTGAACTTTGAATAGATAGGATTGATGACATGGTACCTGGTATCATACTTACTCGAACCTGGCTACAATAACATTCACTACTTCAATTACATAAAACACACTTAAAGGGGAATTCCACGATGATAGCAGGTTGTTTTGCTGAATGAAGCAAAAATATCAGGAAAAGAGATCAGTGAATATTTCAGACCAATTGGACAAATATTAAAGTGAAATGCTAACATTGTGGAGCTTCAAATTAAAAAACTGTCAAACTTTGATATCTGAGCTACATAATAGTGCTTAAATTGACAAATAAATATCCTAGCATACAAAAGTTTGAAAAGTTATGCTGCCACTGGCATGGTTTGCATGTATAAACATTTATTGCTCTGGTTGAGTAAAAATTAGTCAGACCTATAATAAAACAGTAGTCTATGGGAGGAAATAGACTAGGTCAGAAAATCACACTGGATACTGTAGATTTTCACTCTTATAAAGCACTAAATTAGCACTTTGAAGTACTTTATTTTAAGAGCTTCATTTTCAGACCTTATCAAAGACACTTAGTATGTATCCCAGTGACAAGGGTAATAATTATATCCAAGTGCATTGAGAATGATCTCCTCGGTGATTAAGCGATATATAAGAAATGGACTAGTAGTAGTAGTAGTAGTAGTAGTAGTAGTAGTAGTAGTAGTAGTAGTAGTAGTAGTAGTATGGAGGATTATGTAGCTCAGAGTTTTTTAAACTGTGGTCATTGTTAACTTATGTCTTTATTAAATTGACTTTTTTGTGATTGATGTTGTTACAATTGGCAACACCATATAAAGTGTGTTCTTTTCAAGCAACCCACCTTTTGTTTTGCTCACTAAAATTTCAGTAAATTTTTGTCTTCCAGGTGGATGGTCAGAGGGGAAGGGGGCGACCAAAGAAGACATGAAAGAAACAAGTGCCGGAGGAGAGTAGTAGGGTTGGATTGAAGGAGGAGGATGCATCGAATAGGGTGAAGTGGAGGGAGGGGGTAAGAGCAATTTCTGCGAGTGTGAGGTAAATTCGGCCACCCCCGTGATCAGGGACTAAACCAGATTTAAAACTTGGATTGGTAGTACTACTACATTACGTCACTCGAAAAAAATCATGTAAAAATGTTAGTATGAACATATTGTGCAGAAAATGATAATTTCGTTACCTTTTGTATATAAAACAAATGGACGATTGCTCACATTGAATATGATTATGATCAATTTTGTAATATCAATAGAATTTTCATGAATTTTTATTTCCCTTTTTATTCGTCTGATTGTTCTTGAATTTTGTCTGATCTATTCTCTGATTTACTTGTTTACTTTCATACTTGTTTTATCAAACTGGAATTTCCCTTTAATTTACCAAGTATCAACACCGAAGAAATGACTCCCGAAAAACTGAGGGAATCTGGTGCTAGGACATGTATACACAATATTGAAATATTTTTTGTTTAATGAACACAGAGTATGTTTTCACAAATATATCATGAATAGTCACTGAATAGTCACTCTTTCTAACAAATTGTACTGGTCCTTGATCCCAAACTTTTCTCTGAAGTGGATTTTCCATGGATTTTTAAAGATAGTATGGAAATTTGGCTCCAATATGCATGGCAATACACAATATTTACTCAAATTTTCACTTATATGAAAAATTAATCTCAGAATTAAAGCATCCACGTCTATGATTTGTCCCCATGTTTAGAAATTAAATATTAAGTTCATTTACATCTGTTTGCAAACAAAATGACATCTAGAGAAAGAATATCAAAGCAGAACAAAACAGATTTTGAGATTTATAACACGGACGAAAGCAGGGTTTGAAAATTATAAAGCTGAATATGTGGGGGCACTATTAAACATAGCACAATAAGCAACATCAGTTATCAATGTCCCAAAATTTTATGCAATTTAGTCATGAACAAGGTTCGCTATCTGGCTGGCCAGTATAAAAAGCAATACCTTTCACACATCTCACAAATAATGTAAACAAATTTTGAAACATACACCACACAAACAATTGGAGCTTACAGATCAAACCATGCTGGGCTAAAGCAGCAATGTATCAAAAGGTTATGGTTACATTTATCTTCAAGTATACAATTAGGGAAGTTGTCTGAGCTTAATTCACAGTATTTTTAAATGTATCCTAGCTGCATTTTTCTCTTTTAACAGTTACTATATTCAAATTTACTACCAGCATGTGAATATGCTTAGGCCATTAACAGATGAACTATAAAGTACTTTCTAACTAATTTACTTAATTACTAGTAATTTAAAATCTGTGTCCTTGAGTTGCAGGTCTTTTAAAAGGCTCTCAACAGAAACAGCTTTAATTACAAACATGCTAATATTTACGTTCTTCTTCACTTCTTGTAAAATATTAGCACAGAAAAGTTCATGACAAGAGAAATGCTAACAATCAAATGCAAGACTTATTTTATTCAATACTAAATCTCACTGATATATACATAAGCTTAAAAATCAATGTTGTATCAATATACAGGTATATAGAAGAAAATACTACCAAATAACCATTGGAAAAGTCTAGAAGCTAACAATTCTGTTTTAGTGGAATTATAGTGACCATTAGACTTTGATTTGAGTTATTTTCTCCAACAGACAAAAATTCCCAACATAGAACATACACTAAACAGCAATTTTTTTGTGCATTTTTCAAATTCAAGGTAATTACTCACTGTCATTTTTCACAGACATGTCCTTCATAAATAACCCAAGGGCCTTGAGCGGTGATGTTTTGCTGTGCTGCAGGAGGGGTGAAAATGAGATTACCTGCCTTTAAGCAAACTATTGGTCCAGGAGAAGTTGAGGTTGGTCGTTTTCATACCAGGTTTTTTTTTATTGCAAGTGGCAATATTTCCATGTACCCCACCAAAAAGGATATTCAAGATGATAATTTTACACTTGCCACAGATAACAGGAGATTCAGTTTAAATATGGCAGAAAAGTGGTTCCTAACATCATACATCAGCTGGAACATTATGTTACTACAGGGAAATTTTCATGCCAAATTTCAGTTTTTCTTGATTTGTGTTACCTTTGATTTGATACTAAGTATCTTAACAGGAACTCATTAACCATAGTTCACACTACAGTATCAGTCAAAAAGGAAACCTACATTCAATTTCAAATCTCTCAAAATTTATAGTTAACAAGAAATTTATGCAATGAGTAATATATGTCTCACCTGCATCTTATGATTTAAGACAGAATACATTTCAAAATTATACCATTTCAGGCTTTTTTTTTTGTAATTTTTCATTAATTTTAAAAACAATTGCATAAATGAACTTCCAAATTATGTGTTGAATTTTGGAAGCCCCTACAGATAAAACAAACATTGTTTTGTTTTGTTTTTGTCATTAATAATCACATCTTCACAGTTAAATGTTTACAGGGTTCAGCCCCGAAAGGTCAATGACCCATTGCTGTTCCCTTCCACTATTTATACTATCAAAAGTGTCATTCTTTGCAATTACTAGTATGCAGTAATTACTATGTAAATATGTTATTGTTATTTATATTTTTATCATTTGTATATTTATATATGTTTTTAATGAATTGTGGAAAATAAATTTGAATCTTGAATCTTGAACAAAATAAACATTTGTCTAGAAATAAAGGAAAAGTAGCATATTTTGTGATTTTGAATAAATTAGCATACATGTAATTCATGAACTTCAAAATTCTGTGTACGTTTGGAAGCCCCTACCAAACCCTATCAGATAAAACAAACAAAATCAAAATCTACCTAGAAATAAACGAATAGTGGATTTTTTTTGCAATTTTGATTAAATTTGCATAAATTAGAATAATTAATGAACTTCCCAATTCCGTGTTGAAATTTGAAAGCCCCTACCAAGCACTATCATATAATACAAACAGAACTAACCCTAGGTGAAGTTTCTGATGTTTATTCCACAATAAAGTCCAAGTACGTTGACCTGAATGACCTTTGACTTTGATTATGTGACCTGAAAATGTACTCAAATGATCAGTAATGCTTCATAACCCTTATGTTAACGTTCCAAGAAATAAGGACTTAAACTTTCAACATTATGCCCAAAATTCAAAAACTTAACCTTCGTAAGTTTTTATTGTTGACGCAGCTGCCGCCGTCAGTAAAGGGACACCTTTATCTTGCTTCTGTTATGCATAGCAGCCGAGAAAAATATCATAAAACTGAAACTAAGAAATGATAGTAGTATCATTTTTCTTCACATGGTTCATTGGTAATTCACATTGTGTCATGGGTGACTGCTCAACAATCTAATTTGTATAACACATCAGTATTGTTTTTGTCAAAGTTTTGAGTTTGTAGAGTGCATGCAAGATTAGTTACTTTGTTGTAAATGCCATGACCAATGTCATCATACAGCACAAAGTACATATAATCATAACATATCATTACCCAGTAAACTGACAACATCAAAATTGGTCAAACAATGAAAAAGAATCTTTTAAAAAACTTTTACATAAATGTGCACAAATTCTCATAATTAATGTTTGAGCCAAAATTTCAAAATTCTGTGTAGAAGTTCTGCATCTGTAACATAGCTCTACCAGATAAGACAAAATGAATATCTTCACCAAGCCATGTGCTACCAAACATCTGGAACAGACTACTACTACTACTACTACTACTACTACTACTACTACTACTACTACTACTACTACTACTACTACTACTACTACTACTACTACTACAAGTACTATTTGGTAAGCTATCCTGATTATTTGGGGTTAGTTGCTTGATTTCTCCTTCTCCAGTTCCCTCTGCTCACTATCTCTCTTGCTGTCAGATTTACTGTTATCAATAAGATTGGATTCAGGATTGCTTCCCTTCATTATCATTACCAAACAGTAGTTAAGTACTTACGAATGGTGTGTTGAAAGATTGAGATCCACACGTCATGAACTTGTTGTTTTATGAGAAAAACTATGGCATACACCATATATTTCGCGTCCACATATTTTCACGATTTTGCTTCAAGATGGGAAATTCGCAAGGGTATATTTTTGCGATTTTATTGTATCTGCATTCACTTTGTACAGAAATGCCAGGAAGTGAAAATTTTCGCATTCAGTAAGTCGCAAAATTCACAAAAATAAAACCACTGCAAAATATTCAGCATATGCAGTAATAATGATATGCTACCAGAACAGAATATTGTTCTTTCCTCAAGTTTAAATTTTGCTCAAATTGCAGAACATAGTTATGTGTACATTCGCATGACCAGCTGAGCGCTGGGTCAGTGGCTGACTACGTACGCTAATATGGTCAAACGGTTGAGCTCTGGGTGACCTTTACGCTAAAAACTAAAAGCTAAAAGCACGGGCCGTCACTTTGCAAATTTTGAAGTATACTGTCCAGATTTTCACCAAAACTATGTATTCTACCCAAAGGTTCTATGAGAGGTGTTTATTTATACTAGATCTAATCTTTTAAGCTGATTTTAGCTGATTCCATTCATTTTGCCGTTTTTGGGCGTGCAAATCCTGAACCCAATCTTTAATGATGTCCTACAAGCGGGTTCTAGGTTTTCCTTTTTCCCCTAATACCTGGCACTTTCATCAAAATGACGTCTTCTGCTGGATGCCTCTCCCAAGTTTTCTCCAGACAACCAAACCAACTTAGTCTCATCTTCCTCACTTCCTCATGTACGTATTCAACTTTCAACTCCTTCCTGATAACATCACTCCTTTTCCTATCCCTTATAATTACTCCCAGGAATTTCTCAGCATCCTCATCTCTGATACCTACAGTAATCTCTCTCCCTTCTTTGCCATGACACGTGTTTCAGGCAGCTTATCACACCCATGCCCCTATACTTTTCTACATGGAAGACTCGCACTAGTGTTACACGACTCCAAGATTTTTGGGAGTCGACTAGTCGCTGATCAAAAGTCACGACTCCGACTATTTGCCGACTCTCAGTGTTCAGTTCTGTCGGCATGATTAATAGGTAAAAAGAAGCACACTACAGCCTATACAATGACAGATTTCAGTGAATTCAACTTTCAACTGTGATTATGAATACGATCATTCAAGAATTGAATTTCTGCCATAGTCCCACACATTCTCACCAATGTTTTGACTGGTTTATATGACATACATATGTGATTACATGGAGTCGATTCTTGCATTTCTAATTATCATCAGGGGCAGTCGTCCAAGGAACCGACGGCCTTGTATAACCAGTAGCACTCATCCTCTGGAAAAACAGAAAGGTGTACAGCTGGTCGCCTATGATGCCGTAATTGTGTTCTCGCTTTCCCCACGATACAGGCGAGTCTACAAAACCATGCACTGTCATTGCACCCCAGGGTATCTTGGCCTTACTCTCTGTTACAATTTGACCTGGAAAAAAAATAACAGTAAGAATAAAAAGGATGACGTTGATTATGATGAGAACAACAGCAATGATAACAAAAATGACAAATATTATGATGATAGTGATGACAGAAATACATTTTGTTTTGTTTTTTGGGGGGTGGGGGTATTCATTAGAACAAAGAAAACATTACCTCAAGTATAAAATGATCTTAAACATTTATCAAACAAACTGTTCATACAAAATGATGTCCAGTGCTAACAGAGAATCTGTGTAAAACAAACTTCTTGCTATCACACTGTTCAGCAAAACTACCCATTGTTTTATCCATAACATTAACATTTGGAGAGTAATTTCTGTTTAGACAGAGTATGTAGACAGCTAACATAGTTTAGCCCATGTTTTGAATAACAGTTTTAAAAAAAAGCGTAAAGAAATGAGAATGTGAAGTAGGTAAAGCCATTATAATGTACGATATCAGAATCTTCTCTGTAGCAGCTCTGTGCTGGACAAATGATGCTCAGTGAAAAACAAAAATGAATAGAAATATGCATGGATAATTTTCCATGATGGAAGTGATCATTTTAACACACAAATCCCAGATGCTGAAATTAATATCTGGTAAAACAATATAAATCAGTTTATATATGACAGCAATAACCATGTTTGGATTTGTTTTGTTTTGTTTAAAATACATGCAGATATAAACCTCAGAGGTCTGTAAATAAAAAATAATAACATATTTTTCAGTCAGCCCACATTTTCCCTGTGGGTAGGGCAATCATAACACAATACATTGGAATAAAAAATGAATTTAAAGAAATTGTCAGATTCAAACTTAATATGGCTCTCACAGAATCTATGTATATGACAAGGTTTGTCATTTAACCCTAAAACAACCGGCTATTTCTGGTCTACTTATCACCGGGGGGGGCATTATGCCCCCCCTCCCGAGATATCGGCCGCAGATCGCGCGATCGCCGCGAAAATTTGCACGCGCATAGAGCCAGATGTACACTACAAGACTGTATAGTAAAATTTTCAAAAAATTGATTTTTTATATTTTTTAAGTAATTGATTTTGCAAATAAGTGTATGAAATTATGTTTTTGCCTATATCTCGCTTACAATAGCTAGTAGAATGCTAATTTTTAGTGAAAATATTCATTTTGACATTTCTAACAATTATCTACAACAAAATTTGCCCAATCAGAATGAATTTCGTATGTATTTTATTGTTTTGTGAATTTCTTATGTATTTCTTTGTTTTTTGCGACCTTTTGTTTTTTATTATTTTTTCGATGAACGATGAACTTCTGGTCGCGGACACTTGCCGAATCTAAACAGCATAATTAATCCATTTCAGCCAAGTAAAAGTTAGAAAAATAATCACAATGACATTTATGATTTTTTTTGCATGAGAACCACAATTTGCATTGATTTTACCAAAATCACGTTTTTTGAGCATTTTGGAGTTATGCATGCATGTACGAAAAGTCGGCGGCAGCATTGAAACGAGTACGTCCGAACTTTTTATCGATAATGGTCTTAAATGAATGCACGAGACTTGAACAGTAAAAAAGCCAGTGAACAGCGCGGTCAAAAATTTTTGCGCGCAGCGGTAATTGCGGAAAATTCGTCAGAGGGGGGGGGGCCCATTATGGGCCCCCCCCCCCGCAAGTAGGTTTAGGGTAAGCAAACTCTGGCCAGGAAGAATACCTCTATAACAATGTCACATGTGAATACATGGCCTTGACAACCATCGGTATAAAGCCAAAGTATAATTTTGCTCAATCAGACCATTTTTTTCACAATCTTTCTAATGTCACCGCTGGACATCAGAACACATCAAACTACCACAAATAAATTGATTGAGAATAACATAAGGGTGCGTTTTAAAATAATCTGCAAGCAAGATATCAACCTGTACATTACTATAGAAACAAATGAAGGGGGGTCTAATTGTCCAACTTTTAAGCTTTGTACTATTTTTTCAAAAGCATGTGATTGAGTCGAATGACCGGTGTATAAAAGACAAATCAGAAGACGAAATTTCATGTTCACTTATTTACTCAAACGGTACACTGCCTGTACAAGATACAAGGCTAACATTGTGGAACTTCAATGTTAACAAGGCAAACGCCAAGCGTTTGTCTCGCCTTGCATATCGCCAGTCATGAGAGAGACTGCATGTCAATAACTATGCTACATGTAATATGACTTCTGAGGCGTCAGCGTTTCTAGGGCGTGGGAATTGTGGTTCTGACAGTTTATATACGCAATAATGGTATAGGCCGGATACTTTCCCTAGGAAGATCGAGATAACACTGGAATGCTGTTAATACTAATGAAGCTATAATTATTCCCATGCCACAGTTGCCAGTCATCGGAAAGTTCCATTGACCTTATGCCTTATCAAATTCGACTCATATTCGAACTTACCTGCGCCTTCAAGAGATGGACCTCTGGTATGGAATTTGGTGTCCGCACCTCGAAGCTATTGAAGTTATTGTGTGTACAACACAGCACGAGTGCCATTCGTGGAAAGTGCATTGACCTTTGACCTTTATCAACATTCAACTCACATTCGAACTTGACGCTGCACCTTCAAGAGATGGACCTCTTGTATGAATTTACATCTACCTCGAAGGTAAGGAAAGTTAGTTGTAGTGTAAATGCATAGCAACGATGCAGTCATGGAAAGTTCATTGATCCTTGACCTTTACCGCTTATTCAAATTCGACTCATATTCGAACTTCGTACCTGCTGCTTCAAGAGATGGACCTATGATGAATTTGTGATCCCACCATCGAAGCTATAGAAAAGTTATGTGTGTGTACAACACAGCACAGTGCAGTCATGAGAAATTCATTGATCCTTTGAACCTTTCCTTTCTTCAAAATTCGACTCATATTCGAATTGACCTTGTGCCTTCAAGAGATGGACTATGGTATGATTTTGGTGATCCCCACTCCGGAAGTATAAAATTCGTTATTGTGTGTATACAACACAATTGGATTGACGACTTTACGCGACGCCTATCGCCGACAGCCGACGCGACGCCGACACCCGGGGCGAATAGTGATACCTATGTCTCGTCCGCTAGCGCAGTGCGGACAACAACTGTCAAAACTTGATACCTTGAGCTTCATGGTACATAATAGTGTTAAATGGGACCAAAATACAAACAAATAAACCATCTTAGCTATTGAAGTTGTGAAAAGTTACACTGCCACTGACATGGTAAAATTATCACTCAGGCTGAGTATATAACAGACCTATAACCACAGTAGTCCTAGGGTAAGCGCTCCCATTCCTCGCGATACGAAAACGGCGAGAAAATCGTGGAAGAATGTGAAGTGTAGCACGTGGAAAATGGGAAATCATGAAATGCGATAATAACGCTTAAATTGTAAGTAAATTACAAAATAAAAAATATTAAAGTGTCTATAATGATTTTTTAACTAAATAATACCACTATCCAAATGATTAGAGTAACTGTAAATGACCCTAAAAAACCCTACGCCAGCCGTCTTTCTCATTACCATGACTACGGCTGCGTCCTTTCGTGGAGTTATCATCATGCAAGTATATTAGGTTATAGGTGTTTATATACGTGATTTTAAGTAACAGCCGGAAAATGGAATAATTTGAAAAAACGTCCGAGATTCGGATTTTGTAAACAGAAAAATGGAGGCTTAGTATATGGGAGAAAATAAGATCACTGGGCATATACTGTAAGATTTTCACTCTTTTATAGACTAAATCATCACTTTGGAAGTACAATTTTTTTCAGTGCCTTCATTTTTAGACTGTACAAAAGACACGTAGAGCATGGAGAGTATGTAGCTCAAGATGTTTTAAAATGCGGCCATTAGTTAACTTGTGTCTTTAACGATGTTGTATGCAGGAGTCTAAACTGTGCCAGATAGAACCAAGAGATTAATAGGGCAGCACAATACAAGTGTGTGTGTGGGGGGGCGGGGGGTAGGAAGGGAAGTCGTAGTAGTACAACTTCACAATGAAACTGAACCATCATTGATATATTTCATTGTACAATGGATCATCTATTTCCTGAAAAATCAGTTTCACAACGGAAGTCTAGAGAGACAGTGTCAATCTCAATCTGATCTAGCGCAATGTACAATGCATATCGTCAGCGAGTAAAAAAAAAAAAAATCGCTGTCTTAAAGGTAAATCAGCATTGATTCGGAAGTGTTCTCAATTTGGACTGAAACTATCTAGAATAAGTAAACTATGCAAGGATTCTTCTGTAAAAAATCTTTGCTTTGCAAATGTTGACTCATTCTTAAACAACTACTGTCAATATCCCTTGTGGCCCAGGCAATCGTGGGTCTGTTCGTACTTTCTATGGCATATATTTATATTGGGGTTCAGAGAAATAAAATACTGGCGTGTCCTCAACTTATTCTTCTTAGTAAACAAATAAGACAATTTTCCAGCTGGAGATCACTCTAGCATGGTGTATATCATATATATGCTATGTGTTTCAATTAATTTGGTTCTTGAGGCAATTTTCAGTGTTGCCAATATCATGTCATCAACACGGCTTTCAGGCAGGGATCTCTTTTGCATGCATAAAATTTGACATTGTTGTAAATACAGTGTCTATAGAAGACATACTATCTAAGAACCTTTAGCCCAAGTATAGGAGTTATAAACTCAGTTTTAGTGGATTATAATGACTGTTAGACTTTTGAATTTGATTTGTTCTCATAGACAAAAATTCTAGCATAGAAGAACATACATAAAATGGCAATGTTTAGGCATTTTTCAATTCTAGTATTAACTGATTTTCAGATTTCAAGCAGACATATCCTGTATAACTATTCATTAAGGGCATGTTTTGCTGTGTGGCAGGAGGAGGTGGATATGAGATTCCTGCCTTAATTTAATGTTGCCTGAAATGAGTTATCTAGTGTAATCTTTTAGCGAGGATGTTTCCAGATTTTATTTCTGCAACATCTGAGAATTTCAAAACTGATCAATTTTTTAAGCAGAAATATGATGCACCATACGCCTTACCCAGGTACCACTGTACCCCGGATGTACTGCTTGTGGAGCCGCCCTTCTTGTGTCCATGAAAAGGTATTTTTCTCGTTATGATGCTGAGGGTGTGCAGTTCAAACAGAAAGACAATAACTGACAAAAGTGGGGTGAAATGAGGCAGACAGGTTGTTATTTTTACACCCTTTACTGGTTGGATAAATCATTTTGAATACATTTGTGCAAAGCTTTTTGACATTGAAAAGCACACTGCAAACAATATTTTTACACAGTTTGTACCTAGGCACAGTGCTGTCAAATAAATAATATAATACCACAAATGCCGGATTCCATTTGGTACCCCAGAGGTCCATTAATTCATCATGTACCTTATTATTGTTGCTCAATTCTGTAACCGCAAGACACTACAATGCAATTAGCAACTTATATAACATATTTTATAATGTTTTTTCACTAAAAGTTATGGAATATTGTGGTAAACTGGCGGAATAAAGTAGAATTAAGGTGGTATGTTATAATCTCTCTTTTATTTAAACTTGCAAAAAAATTAATTTCCATTTGAAATGAAAACAGGCTGATTTCCTTCTACATAGCCTGCAGGCCTTAGACAGATCTCTTTGATATTCTGAGTGCTGATAAAGCCCGTCACGCTGATGTGTATAATAAAGGCGTGGTCTGATTTGGAGAGGACAGGTGTAGCTGGACAGAAATTGTCATCTTTTAAAAGCGCAGAACTGTTGAAGATCAAGGAAGCAGAGAGAGTAATAATAACTTTCATCAGGTGTAAGACAGGAATCTCACTCCAATTTCACTGGTGCAAAAATATCTATCAACATTTTACATCATTTCCAGCTTATTAAAATTCTATCTAAAAATAAAATATTCTACTTCAGTCAATAATACAATCAGCCCTTTACTTTTATTTTTACTGTGACAGTCTTGTAATCAGTTTGGATTTTGTTTATTGATGTTCTTGTTT
The DNA here is from genome assembly GCA_001188425.1 of Eucidaris tribuloides. NCBI lineage: Eukaryota > Metazoa > Echinodermata > Echinoidea > Cidaroida > Cidaridae > Eucidaris > Eucidaris tribuloides. The sequence continues at coordinate 30,799 of JZLH01S0226517.1, forward strand.
TTATATTTTATTGTTTTTCTTTGATTACACTACTGTAATACTTATTGTATCTATTTTAGTATTAAACATATATCCATAGTTCATCTATTAATTAACATTTTAGTTTGTCTTCATATGTGCTATATCATATTTACTTTTCATTTAGCTGTAACATTGAAGTATGTGGAACTTGCTGGTAAACAGGCTCGCAGGAGTTAATGCAAGATTTTAAACATGTTTAAATTAAATAAAAGAACAAAACAAAATTCAACATTCTGTAGAGAATTTTACCTGTAGAGGTTCTCGTGTCAAGGTGCAATTCAAGCAAAGAAGCATTATTTCCCGCCAAAACATAAATGACCTGAACTGATCTGAAATAAGCATTAAATATTGATAAATTATACATTGATATATTGTCAATCGCAAGATACAGACGACTCCACATTAACTCGGTCGCACAAGACCGATTTATCGCCTATGTCGATAATTTGACACAGTCCCCAATGCTCTGTGCTTTTTCAAATGGAATTTTTCTTGTAAGTCAAATCGCCTATGTCAAATAATTTTGACAGTCCACATTTGCTCTCGTACTTTTCAATGGGAAGGTTTTTCTTATAAGTCAAATCGCGGCTATGTCGAATAATTTTGACAAGTCCAATTTGCTCTGTGCTTTTTCAATGGGAAGTTTTTCTTAAGTCAATGTTTTTTTATCGAATTTTGGCCATCTCAAAACATATTTAAGTCCCAAAGGAGCAAATATGTGTTAAATCATTCGACACTAGGTCAAAGTGGCCAAACTGTCATTCTGTGATGGGTCTTAATAGGTTGACCTTTGGATCTCTGCCGTCAGCATCGACGCATGAAAGATATTCATAAATTTACCATGCCCTCTTGCCGTTTTCATTTCTTTACGGGACATTGGTACAATTTGACAAGCCTCCAATTCCCTATACATGTTCC
>JZLH01S0226518.1:17505-46340 GCA_001188425.1 Eucidaris tribuloides
GTGGTGACTGGTCCCCCTGGCTGTGGTAAGAGTGAAACCATCAAGACTCTGATGGGAGCACAGAGGGAGATGGGCAACCTGGTGACAGCTCACAGGATCTTCCTCCAAGCTGTGGAGTCTGTGGAACTACTGGGAAGTGCCGACCCTGAAACAAAGTAAGATGTGTTGATTTTCGAAAGGTTTAAATTTGCGTGTTTGATAGGTAGAAAAATCTTTCAATTCAATTAGACCTTGGAACAAAGTAAGAAGTGTTTACTTTTGATAGGTCTAAATTTGCATGTTGTTGCTGGGTTGACAAGATTTTTCATCTCAAAATGTTTATTGCTTTACAGAACAAGAATACCCCCAACCCCCCCCCAAAAAAAAAAAAAAAAGAAAGAAAAAAAAGCAGTAACAAATTAAACAGCAGCAACCAACAAAAACAAATTAAAAACAGCAGCAACAAACAAAAACTAAAAGGAAAGATTTTCGTAATATGTTCAAGTCATTTTGAAATTTCTTCAGGGTGACTTAGGACCTGTCCAAACAGCAATTACATTTGTTGGGTTATTGTCAAGAAACTGTATAGATTTATAGATTATGCAAATGATTGATTAAGGTTTCAAGAAATGCCTTGGTTTGGTAATAATCCTGTACACCCAATTGAATGAAAATCTACAATTTGGAACTGTTGTCATTTAGCCAGTGTCTTTAGTCACTACAGGCTGAATAGCTCCTGTTTTATTTTGCTGTAACAAAATGTTTCAGAGTGTGCTTGTGTCCTGAATGAATCCATCTTGAATGAAAAATTGCATGTAATATTCCATCTCACTTTTAATTTCTTGTAGGGAGTGGCATGATGGCCTGTTTATCGCCCTCTTGAGGAAGCTGTGCCTCGTGCCCATGGCTGACTTCAAAGAAACCAACCCACAGATGAAAGTCATGCATCTAGACGGAGAGGTAAGTCATCACAGGTCAAAGGTCACTGCTCAAAATACCTGCATGAGGGGATACGCAAAACATCTTTGTTGAAAGAAGAAAAGATTAGGGGTCTGATTTTCTGTTTAGAAGCTAAAACAAACAATCGTACATTTAAGCAAACAAATATGCAAACAAACATGCAAACATATGAATGTACAAAGAAATGCCATATTTAACATCCCGGGGGCAGATTCACAAAACCAGCCTAAGACCGATCCTATAGGTTAGAGTTGTGATTGAACTTGGGCCGATGCACCCACGAAACTGACTCCAACTCTAACTCCGGCTCTAAGTTGAATCGATTGTAATCGAAATAACATTGCCAAAAGTCATGCATTACTGATGAAGAAGTCGTCAGTAATTTAACGCCTGATTCTCTTCCGTGCGTTATATATAATACAATATGCCATGTGTATAGGTTTTGCCAAATGTACTATCATTGACCCTATTCTATTTTAATAATTGAAATTCAGTAAAGAACTGATATTTTGAAATAATACATAATTAAGATTTCCCCGCCTGAAAAATAGCAGTGGAACCCCATTTTCTTAGTCGTAGCTCCATACATCATATACTCTGATTTCATATTTAAAATGTGTTTTATGTACTGATTCATAGAAGTAATAACATCAAATTAATGTATAAATGTTAGTCTACAATTGAAATCATTGCTTTATATTCATTTGGTACTAATGTATTTTTCACGATTTCATGTGAAACATGTTACAGAATGTCTAAAAGGAAAGATACGGTGATTTGTGAATACATTAAAATTGCAAAATTGGAAATTGGAAAACGACCTGTGCTGATATTGTGTTCATGGCTACCTATTATATTGAGGTGATCCGACATTTGCTCCGGCAACAGGTGCATATTAAAGACAGCTTTCCATCTAAGCCTGCTATGCCCATGCGCATTCTGCGGTATTGTCAGTCAACCGTGGCAGCGAACAATAGTGAGAGACGCTTCACAGACGACCCAACATTTAGAGCTCCAGTTAGAGCTAATGATCCTAACTTGAGTTTTGAGATTCGCACCCAAACCTAAATATGGCCGCTGTAGCTAATGATCCCTATTGCCATAGTAATTGTAGTTGGTCCCGTTTTGTGAATCTGCCCCCTGTTTTCTTTCTCTAGAATTTTCTTTGTTTTCTCATGCCACGACCACCATTGCATCAACAGAAGAGACCTCTGAAAATGTATTCGCATATGACTTTTTCCATGGGAACGAACTGCTGAAGTGCAAAAAATAAATTTCACCACTGTGAGAGATATATTTTCTTTCCGAAAGATGAAATGATACATGATTTTTGTATCTTACTTGAAATACACAAGGAAATTTGTATTACAATGTTTGTATATGCGGTAAGTGCAGAACATGGATCACGGTTTCTTAACTTAATAACGTTTAAATTTTGTTTGAATGGATACATTTCTATTTTTGTAATACATTTCTATTTTTTGTAATTTCGTTACACAGATCAATGCCACCCAGATGGAGATCTTGGGGTCATTCTTTGACAACCAAGGCATGCTGGTCCTTGCAAACAACGAACGAGTTCACATTCCTGATAACCTATCAGTATTCTGGGAGGTACGTCAAGTATTAATGTTGGAAATCTAGTTTTGTCATCAACTAAAAACAGTTCCCATAATTAATTACACTGTATAAATCTGCATCTACCCACTCAAAATACACATGTTTCAAAACAGCTTAGAAATAATGTGTTGGGATAATAGAAGAGTGAAATTGTGATAAAATACAATGTGATTCTATTTTTAATTACGTTTTAACACTTACTTTGTTCTACATGAATTCGTCGAGTAGCTTTTCATTCAAAGCACATATGTCTACAAGCAAAGTCAGAACCTGTCATGAGTTAGTGTTCTATCCATAGAATGATTGAACTCTATTGTGATACATCATCATACATTATCCTTCGCCATTCATAGCTTGAAAATGTAGAGCACTTGTGTCAAGTCCTGCTGTTAAAATTGCATCTTCAATCCACGGACTGATTGGAATTTATTTATCCTTCTGGTACATCATCTTCAATTGATTTTTCTTTTCCACCTGCAGCTTGAAAATGTAGACCAGCTATAAGATCAAGTCTGCTGTCATGATTTAGTCTTCGTCTATCCACTGATTAAACTTGAAATTTATTTGTTTTAGTAAATTATGACACATTGATTATCCCTCTTCTGTTCATATCTTGTAAATATAGACCAGCTAAGTCCAATCCTGTTGTCAAAAGTCAGTCTGCTATCCATGGACTGACTGGGCTTTATTTGTACTTCTGGTACATCATTTGAATTGATTGATATTCTTTTCCATTCATAGCTTGAAACCGTAGACCAACTAAGTCCAGGTCTGCTGTCCCAAGTTGGTCTCCTATCCATGGACCGGACCGACGTCAACTGGCCCCTGATCCTGGCCTCATGGATCGAGTCCCGACCGGAGAAGGACCAGGAACTGTTGAAGGCCCTGGCAGACAAGTACATCGGACCAACCTTGGACTACCTGGACCTGTGCACCCGGCCTGCTGTCATGACAACCAGTAAACAGAGGAAGAGACCCAAGATGAAGAGGATCATGGACACCAGTGAGAGCAACATGGTCACAACGTTTTGTAACATCCTGGAGGTGAGACTAGTTATGTCATGATTTCTGCCCTCATCCAGTTAACTCTTAACGTGCCAAAGTTGCAAATATGCATCACACAATACATACAATGTCCATATATCTCATAATTTCTCTGACACGTTAAGAGTTAAGAAAAAAGCTTGATCGAAAGCTGTTCTTGATGAAGGTGAACATGATTTTATAACCAATTTAACTGTTATTGGATATTTGCTATGAAAAATACATGGTTGAAATATTTCTCTCTTGCTTGACAAGTATTGTCAGAAGTTATGGTGACTGGGAAATTTGTTGTTTACATCATCTTCATCTGATGTGGAGCTTCTAGGCAAAGTGCAATCATTCAGATTAGTGATTCACTGAGTTGCAAGAAATGTGGGTGACAGTGATTGGGGATGAGGAAAATGCCTCCAACTTTTGAAAGAAGGGGATGCAATATTATTGCGCCTTCACTTTTTTCAAAGGATTAAACAATGAACTAAACAAGAACAACAAAATAATGCAAACTGTCATCATTTATATACAGTGATGGTTCCATTTTCACAGAACACTCAATATTGTAGATAAAAGAAAACTGCTGCTGTCATACTCCTCCCCCCAAAGAAAAAAAACATAAATGATGGGAAAAATATCTTATTTGAAACAAGTGTATAATCGCTCCCAAATTCTCTATGGGTTTCTTTTTGCTCTAGTTATGAATCTTGAATACTTTTTGTTTTGATGCTGTGTCTAGGCTACTATTTCCCAGGGGAGTGACCTGACTGACGAACAGTACGAGCGCTACGTCAACGTTGCTGCCGTCTGGGCCTTTGGTGGCACCCTGGAGGAGAAACATCGTTCTACGTTCAGCCACTGGTGGCGCTCTACCTGGGAGGACAGATATATCTACCCCGACGATGGAGAGGTAGGAAGCAGTGTGGAGCAAATTTCAACAAAGCACTTTAAAAATGTTGTTTGTTTAATCCTTGTTAATGGAGACGGAATAAAATCATTTGTCGATCACAAGTGTTGTCATCTTTGGAGTCATCATATTCTATTAAAAGCGATTTGACTTTGGTGTGAAACACATTTTCCATAGACCCCAAGCCAACTGAGATATCTTGAGACTGGTCTTAAATGGGTTAAGAAGAATGCATGCCCCATTATAGTTCTCTGAAAAGATGTCTTTTTGAAAACAAACACCTAATCAAATTTCTTCAGATGGAAAATAATCATTTTTATTCATATTATATTTGACTTAGATTTGTTTAGTTTCGTGTCTTTTATGTCTTTTAAAATGAAAAACAAAATAATACAATATATTTTTCTATTTCACTTGTATGTGAAGTGTTCTCCATTTCTTAATTTCCACATTTTTATTAGGAAGTTAAAATATCAAATATGAAATTATGAGTTTTATGGAAATGGAAAATGATAGCATTATGTGTCTTGCTCTTTTGGTCAGGTCTTTGATTATTTCGTTGATGGTGAGACTCAAGAGCTGGTTCAGTGGGGTGAGGCCGTTCCACCCTACAGCATGCCACCCCATGAGGGAATACCACCAGATGCCTTTGTACACACAGTCAGTACAGAGGTAAGGGGAATTGATGGTCATAAAGTGTGATAATATGATGACTGAGGTATTATGTCAGGTGACTTTGTCACATGACCTGGTGAATCAGGTAACTGTGGTTAAATGTAAATGAATCGATCCATGTGAAAAGCAGACTTATACCCAAACCTTTTGGTTTTCTGAAGAGCAATTTCATACCTGTACATCATGTAATACTCATAATAAAATATAAATAGGGCATGTATTATATACTTTTTGCACTTAGGTTTAAATACCATAGAAGACACATACATGAATCTGTGGCGGGTTAAAATGAATACAAAACAGATTTTCTTATGAGGTAGTTGAGGTAGCTGTGCTCTGTGGAACCTTTTTTGCATTTGCCCTTACATATTTTTTGTGCCAACCTCCTTTAGTTGTATGTTATGACACATAAATGGTTACTTAAACTGGCACAGGTCGGAGCATAATAAAAACAAATAGCTTGTACGGAAAATGTATTTGAGATGTCATTCAAAGAAGAGACATTACATGTAAACATTTAATCAATGTCACTATGATTTAAGTTCCTGTTAAATTACTACAATTATATTAATGTTTCTTGATTTCTGCAGCAAATTTCCTACCTTCTTGGTATCCTATCCGATGCTGGTAAACCTGTCATGTTGGTGGGGGAGGCTGGGTGTGGAAAGACCTCCATCGTCAATGATCGTATCCGCACGGTGTGCTCAGGGGAGGTGGCTGAAGTACTGTCTCTCACTGTCACTGCTAACAGGTGGGTTGTGCCTTGATTTTAGTTAACCAGTTGGAGATGATTGATTTGGACCTGTTAAAGACGGTATGATATTGCTTTAACATGGTTTTCCCATAGACCTCGTGAACAGGTATCTCATCTCTAGTCTTCAACAGGTCAATATAACATTCATTCTCCTTAGACCCCAGCTCAGGATATCCCTTAGTCTCCAGTGGGTAAAAAACAGTACACCATTTAAAGGTAAATGACATGATTGGGGGTAGTCCTCAACTTGGGCTGAAACTACTCCAGAATCAAGTAAACTGTGCAAGGATTCTCCTGTGAAAATCTTGCAGTCAAACGTTGGCTTATTCTAAAATAAACAATGTCAATATCACTCGTAGCACGGAAACCTGCTGTGTGGCTTTCTATGGGGCTTATTTTTATCGTCCCCGGATAAAATTAAGATACTCCTATGTTTATGCTTGATTCTCCTTAAGTATACAAATTAGAGACAAATCCTCCCAGGTGGGAGATCCATTCCTGCTAGTGTATTATAGTTGGTATATATTTCAACCCATTTGGTTCTTGAGGCATTTTCAAGTGTTCCCAATCATGTCACTAACCTTTAAGATTTTCCAAATATAGAAAAAAAAGTATGCAAATTGGAACCAAGAATTAAAATTCTTTGTAAAACACATAATCATTGTTGAAGAGCATGTGAATAAAACATACATCTGATTTTCAATAATTTATTTCTGTTTGGACACCCACATGTTTCCAAGTTGAAAAAAAGGGGGTGCCCCTGAGGGATTCCCTCCCCTTCAAAGAAGAAGAAAAAATATGAAAAAAAATTAGAATAAAATTAGTGTGGAGACTTGGGTAATGTTTTTGGTGTGATTGAAAACAATTAATACTAAGTAAAACAAGTCTTTTAATTAACTTCTTGATGGAGAAATGAAATACATTCCAGTTTCTCCCTCTTTGTTACTTCTAAGCTACAAGCTTTCCTTGTTTACATTGATCATCATAGAGAATTTAACTAGAAGTTGATGCTATGATCATGTCTCCCTATCATGTCTCAGGTTTACAACCAGCCGTGTTCTGTGGCAGCGTCTTGAAGAGAGGCTAGAGTGGCGCCATGGCCGAACCTACGTCCCCAAAGGAAACAAGAAGTTGATGTGTCTAGTGGATGACCTCAACTTGGCTTATGTAAGTGACATAACTTGTTGAAGTATGATATAATCTTCTCAATAATATTGAAACAGAATCCATAGACTACATTTTATATGCTCTGTGTAGTAGGGAAAAGGTTTGATTTTATCACTTGTGTTACTTTCCGTTGAAGTCTTTATACCTTTGATGCATGGATGATGTTGTTATAAACCCTGTAGTTTAATTTCAAGAATCTTTTAAATTGCTTTCCTGAGAATATACTGTATTATTGCTGAATTTTTCACAGTTGCTTTATTTTTGTGAGTTTTGTGAATAAGAACCATAACATTTTCCCTTCCTTATATACCTAAACAAAGTGAATGAAATCGCAATAAAATTGCAAAACTAAACTCTTGCAAAATCCCTATTTTGAAGCAAAATTGTGAAAAAATAATGTATGTGAAATATATGGCATGTACAGAAGTCATAGCAAGTTCCCTTCAGTGTTGTACCTAGGCCAAATATTTTGAATTTGAATTGGGCAAATCTGTTTTCTTATTTGTGAATGTGTAATTCAGAAACATGTAATACTACTTGATGTCTAATTATTTAAATTTGTAATTTTTTTTTGTATTTATGTCCTCATGATGAATTGCAGAGAATGAAATATTTCACACAAAATTTGTAAATGAAGAACACAAACTTTGATTCTTACAAGTAATATTTTTGGTATTTACAAGTAAGTTTAACATTCACAAGATGTTTTCCTTTTTACGTTTAGGTGGACAATTTCAACCACCAATCAGCTGCTGAAATGATCCGTCAGCATCTGGACTCGGGGGGTGTCTATGAACCTGACACACATCGCATGCGGGAGGTCAAGAATCTGACCTATGTCTCAACTTTGAACCCTATGACCCCTGCCAGCGTTCCACCTTTGAACCCACGCCTCGTCAGGCACTTTGCTGTCTTTGGCATGCCATATCCAAAGTAAGTCAATTTTGCATTTATTCTGGACTAAGAGGAAATATGTAAACAAATGTTTGAGTAAATATTAATTTCATTGAATTTATATGAACATGTATGTCACTGATCCGGGTACACCAGATTTTCTTTTGACCGACTGCATTGGAAACAGATAGTTCTCCTATGATCCAGAGTTTTGTTCTTCTTGTGCACATGTGGTTAGGTGATAAATATTTTGTCTAGCACAGTAAGTGCTATTTAATTGTTGTAGACAAATTTTCGCTAGATGCATCTTTGTTCTAAGCAAACGTCAGTCATGCCAAATTATGTATTTATTTATTTGTTGTATTTACAAATTGATTGATTTACTAATTTATTTATCATTTAATTTTTAATGTTTGAAACAGGTGAAATAAATAATGGTATTTTGTTGTTTACTAACTTACATTAGACATAGAATACATATCGAAAGAAAAAGATCACAACATAACATCCTGAATTTCTAGACAGGTTGTACAGTCACTAAACCATCAAGATTGTTCAAGGCTGTAGGCTTTGGTATTCTGTTTAATCCACCATATGATAGCAAGTACAATATTAAATATACCTAACTGATGTTTGAGTGCCAGGAGAAATTAACAAGTAAGTTGTTTCATTGCCCCTCATTGATGTCCAACATATCTCTTGTTTTCATCCTAGGAATTCTGAGGTTCACTACATCTTCACCACCCTCCTTCACACCCACTTCCTGACACCAGCCACCACGTCATCCAGTGCTGGAAAGGACCACAAGGTGAGAATTAACCTTTAATCCTTAGCATGCTGTAACCTGTGGTTGATACTCAAACCATAAGATAACATGGAAGGATTATAGTCTGAACAATTTTTGTAGCAGTCTATGTTGGGTGTTGTCAGTTGTAATGGTCATAATGATCCTGGCTTCATTTTGATACACATTTGCCAAAGACGTTAAAGTATGAGTGGTAGAGATAAAACTATTACTCCTTTGCATGAAGTGGCTGTTTAGATTACACCCAAACATTTAGAATTACAGGAGTGTACAAGACAGTGGTGATGCTGTATATTGTGTAGTGGTCCCTGGTGTGCAAGGAGATATAATCATACAAATCAGATTATCACAGAATATTCATTTTTGAGAACCAATAGTCTTAAAACCTCCAAATTGTGGTTGTACATGTACATTAATGAACCTTGTCTGACTCATCTGTACATGGTAAATGGACATTGAATATAAATGATTACAAATAAATTTGACTACCTATTGATCAAAACATGCACAATAATAGAAATAGGTAGCATCAACGTTTCTGTTTTTAAATTGATGTAAAAAAATGCCACAGAATGTCTTGCTAAATACATTGATTCAGAACAATTTATCTCGGTCCCAAAATTAAGGAAGAGACCTCAAGAATCACACAACGGTCCTCAATTATCCTCATGAAGTTCAATGTTAAACTTTCTAGTTTCAGAAAATCAAAGTCAAAATTAGCTTGAATGAATGAATAAATAAATCTATGTAAATTGATGAAGTGGTTAATTAAGTAATGAAATTTTATTTCTGAACTTTGCTACAGAAGCAGCATCTAATTGACAAGGAGGAGGAGAAGCTTCGAGCCCTGATCTCCATGATGGTCAACGTTACCATTGAGGTCCAAGAGAGGATGAGGAGTATGTTCCTAGCCACTGCTGAGAGATGTCATTATATCTTCTCTCTCAGGGACATGAGGAGACTCTTCCAGTAAGTGGGCATATTTGGGTACAGTGGTGATGATGAAAATGATGATTATAATAATGATGAAAAATGTGATGATGATCATGATGATACTGATAATGATGGTGATGATGATAATGATAATGATGATGGTAGTGATGAAATGATTATGATGATGTTGATGATGATTCACAACATATTTTCAGTGCCACGTATCTGTTAACACATTTAATCCTAAGTGAAAAGCAAAATGTAGAGGGGGCCCCTTATCCCTCAGTCATATTTGCATTGATGTACTGACAATATTTAAGTGAGGAGAAAGTTTTTAATCTGTTTCTAATCTGTTTTTGTCTAATTGAAACCATAAACTTTTGTAGGCCCTTATTACGCCTGACCGTGCATTATCAAATTAGATGTTCCTGTAAGAATTTAATGTCCAAAAATTGGTGATAGGCTATGTGTGTCCATGAATTAACAGTGTGACCTGATTTATTATTTTTTTTACATTTTTTTCCTTTTCCCCCAGAAATATTTGCCTGTCCCTCAGACCAGGAACCAGCCCCGATAACTTGCTGTTGCTATGGCGACATGAATGTGAGTGGGTGTATGGTCAGCGGTTGGTCAGTCAGGTGGACTTTGACCGATACCAGCTGGCATTTGTGACAGCTGCCCGCAAGGAGTTTACTGCTGAAGAGCCGGTAAGTATTCATTTATACTTCATGTTGATTCTAACTCTTACACACATTATCATCTAATTAATGTACATAATAATTCTTTAGCCATTTTATCATGTTCTTAATTTTACTATATATATTTTCTAGTATTGCACTTTAATAGATCAGATTTTGTCACTAGTATACTCATATTTCCAAATGTAATTTCATGTGTGATACATTATATCTGTAAAATATCTAAGATTTGTGTTAAAATCATAAAATCTTTTTTTCTATATTTCACATTCATGTGAGTTTGCATGACAACTCTCTACTCCTAACTTTTCAGATTGGATTTATCGCCATAATGCACTAGTTGTCTCTTCACATTCATTTGCACAAAATATGATTATTTTGTAGTTATTTTAATGAGATACAGAATCTCAAATTCTGAAATACAAATTTCATTTAATTTTTTCACTTATGTGCTGTGCTTATTTAGTACATGAACTTACTAGATGTATCATATTCTAAGTAAAAATTTGCACAACATTGACATGTAGCTCTGAAATTGATACAATTTTATCATTAATTTGCTCACTTGTGTTTAATTGAATTCATCTACACTTTTCATTCATATTATTCTATGTGTCTTCTAAAATGCTCCCTATTCGCGGTTTGCCAGTCGGAGGCATATAGCCCAGGTCGCAATGCTCGGGCCTTTATGAAAGGAGATAAAGTGGTAGGCAACCTGTGTGATTGTGCTTTTGAAAAAAAAGTAACACAACAAAAAAGGGAAATTTTGTGAAATCTGCAGTTGGTGTATGGCTTTGGGTTATGGTTTGTGTGATATACAATTCAGAATTTTGTGCAATTGCTTCATGTTCATCTCTTGAGGAAAAGTACACCTTCTATTCTCCCACCTGCAAGGTATCAGCTGTATTTACTTGTATTCTGAAGAATATCACGTTTTGTAATATTCAAACTCATTGCAACAAATTTCACAAGAATAATTTGCTTACCTAGGAAGATGGTGGTCCTTTCTCTATGTAAATCATACATTCTATTTATGCTCTCATTGTAAGACACAAATAATGTGTGTTTCATGTCTGGGAATCAGTTACAAGTAGCCTTGTGATGGTGGGGTATAAGCTGAACCAGGATCTAACGGGTTAATCTGAATGTATTGGTAATGTAGCACATTACACACATTTTGGCTGACAAAACCTTGTATCTCATTTCAATTTTTGGTGAAAATTACTTTTTAAAAATTTTTAACTGGTAAGTTAGATTTTACAGTAGTTGATTTTAGTTAAACTGAAAACATTGTGAATTTATGTCTGAGTATTCAGTTTGGAAAGATAAATGGCTCCACCAATCAAGTTGAGGCAACTATTTTTGTACTAACAGGAATATTTTACTTTTGAGATATTTTGTCATCTTAACAATGAAATAATTATTTGTGCTAATTTATTTAAATTTCTGATGTCTCTACTTGATGCAATACCCTGATTAATGTCCCATCTCCTGTATTAGTAATACTGACACTATGTTTTATCTGTTTTCATTTTTTGTTTGTTTGTCTTATTTCGTTATTTGCATTTTAATTCTTTTGGTGGGAAGGGTAAAACCAATTAACAGTTGACAATTGGTTGATTGAATCACAGAATATTTACATATAGTTGATTTCTTTCATAGTAATAATAATAATAACAAAAACTGAAGAAAATTGAATAACTCAAGTGTTTCTGATTTGGGCTTGTTGGAATTCATAACAGCAAATTAATTACTAAACTGGGATATATGCAATAAGTGAAATATTGTAACATGGTAATTGATGACTGCTAAATGTGCGGAAGAGTCTTTTCCTGTTTTTTGTTTGAACTAATGTTAACACATATAATACAACTGATGTGAAAATTGGAGCTCTTATTAAAACAGGAATCATTGCACTCTGAGGCAAATTATGTCAGAATGTCCAACATAAGCCTAATCAAATGTTAATATTTTGAATTCAAGTTCAAAGTTTAAATTTATTTTTCCACATCTTTAAAAATAGACATACAATGTATATACAAGTAACACAAAAATACTCAATATACACTGTAATTACACAGTAACATAACAATAGCAAATTAATTTGAATACGATTACAAAGCAGAATGATCTGTTTTAAAATTAAAACATTGTGGAAGGGAACAGCAATGGGTCATTAAACCTTTCGAGGCCGAACCCTGTGAAAATTAAACTGTAAACAAAAGAGATCATTTGCAATTGTAACAAGTATGAAAAAGTGACATTACAAAACACAACACAAAAAACAGGACAAAAGACAAAAGTAAATACTATAGATGCAATAATTTAGAAAAAAGAGAAGTTTCATTAATATGTGAATTGAGTTTAATTTGTGTGTGATATTCATTTCTAATGGTGGTGGGAATTAATGGTTATGATTCTTGTGTAACAGAAGATGAGAACCTTTTTATTTAATCATAATAATTGGTGATATGGGGCTACTAATTTGTGCTTACAATTATTAACAGCTGATGTATGATATATTAATAACATTTACTGACATAGGATAATAAGTACTTCTTTTTTGGATAATTTTGTTCAGTTGTATTATACCCAAAGAATGGAATTTAGTGGCAACTTATGAAAACTTTAAAAAGGCTGGAATCATCAGACTATAGATCGCATGTACAAGTCACTTCTCTGTAGCTGCTGAACGTTTGCAGAAAAGAGCCATGTGACATGTCAGTATTTCAATAGAACTCTTATAGTGAGTGATAAATGTGTTGGGTTTGGAGTGAACAAGAGCAGTTTCCAGAATAATCAGGGCATTTACAGAGAATCAAAAAAAACCCCCAGAAATTGTGATTGTAAGAAAAAAACAATTTCATGTCTAGAAAAGGAAAACTGAGAGCAAAGGGAAGAAAATGTTTATTTTCAAATTTTTATAATGAAAAAAAAACCTTTGAGGAAACAGAGTTTTTAAGTTCAAGAAAATTCAATTTAGATTAAATAGGAAATTGAAAACTCTGGTCTGTATCCTTAATTGAAAATCTTGATTCATCTGTAAAGTGATGAAATACAACTAAATATTTGTATGCCACTCCTCCATTTTCCCCCATACAGCTCCAGCTGACCATCTCCCCAGACCAACCCCTGTTCAGCAACCTAGTCCAGCAGGACAGTGGGATAGTGACCGCTGGGGGCTACCGGGTCTCCCAGGCCACCAGCAGCAGTGCAGGGGAGGAGGAGCCTACTGACCAGTACCAACCCTGCTCCCAAGTGGATCAGGTCAAGAGGCTACTACAGGATGCCGTGGAGGAATACAATAAGGGACACCCCAAGATAAAGCTGGCCTTGTACAGGGTATGTAATTGTAGAAATAGTGCACATTCCTGACTGTGTGTGTACATTTTTTTTTAGTACAAGTTCACTTTGAAATGGTTTAAAACCTACAGCATGAAGTAAAATTGTGAACAAGTTCGGATAATTTGTCCTACCACAATTACATGTACTGGGATATACATTTGTTGTTTTATAAACTGAGCTGTGAATTCATGGATAAGTTCTTGTAATTTTTCCTCCAAAACAAGTTGTAAGTTTCAGATTGCCATTCACAACAATAAGTACAACCATCTGATACATCATGCAATTCGGGTGTATTGAATAATTAGTAGTAAATGTATGCATTATGACTATCCAATGGCCAGAATGGATGACATCACTTTGGAATTGAAAGCAAAGTATGTAATACGTATCGATTGTTCGTTGACCAAACAGAAGGCTCAGATGCTGACAACCATTATATGAACAAATACAGAAACCTAAACAATTTCAGTTAGGTATTTTGGGTAAGGGATGAATGGGTAAATAGAATAAGACACCACCATTTTGAAATGACGCTAAGAAGGTTAACACAAATTTCATTGACTTTTTCTTCACAGGAGACAATCCAGCGAGTGTGCCGCCTAGCACGGACCATCATGTCCCCTCACGAGGTTGGCCACGCCCTCCTGGTTGCCGATGGTAACCCAGGCCTCAGTAATCTCTTTGCCCGTCTGGCAGCCAACCTGTGCGGCTTCAACGTCTCTGAGATCAGCCCTGCTCCCGTGGCCTCGTCTCGGTCCTATAAGTTGGACCAGTTCAAGGCTGACCTGGTGGCTGCCTACACCAAGGCTGGAGTCAAGGTGAGGAGCTTCAAAAAAGAATAAAACCATTTCAACCCTTTTGGAACAGGTCCTTGTAAAAAGGGTCTGTGGACAAGTTTGTGAAGAGATTAGATTCAAACGAACAAATAAACAAAGGAGAACACTGTATTTGCAATTTCAGCACAATAACATCGTGCAAGAAACCACATTGAGTTGTGGTCTTGCTAAGAACAGTTTGTAAGCTTTGCAAATTGGTTGAGGAAAAACATGCATACATTTCATACCCTAAGCAACCCATTTGAGAAACTCTCTAGCAGTGTGAGTAGGGTCATAGTGTATTTTGAGTGAACATGTCAGAAATATGGGTCAGTTTTTGACAAAGTTTTTTCATTTGTCTTCCTATAAGATACATTCTAGACAGTGATTCTCATAATTTTTGCTTTTAATAATGTGAAAGTAATCTTTCTTTCTAATTGCATAATTGTATAATTGCATATATTTGAGTGTGATGTTTTCTAGAGCTACAAAGTCTATCTAAGTCTTCAGGACGTTTCCTGAAAGGTTTTTTATTTTCACACATGATTGTAATGGTAAAGAAATTTGAATATCTCCCTGAGGTTTTCACCTATTGTGGTGCGTGTAATTTATAAAGCCTCCATTATTGGAATGTGTTTTTGTTGTTAGCTTTGGTTTTTATAAACTTATTCTGCCATTATGAACCTTTCTCATGCTATGATTTTTTTGGTTCCTTTAAAAAAAATCTCAGGGTGAAAAGCTGCTCCTGCTACTGACCGAAGAAGACCTGCTAGCTGAGGATTTCCTGGTCTTTGTTGGTGAGTTTGTGGTGACAGGTGCCATCACGCACCTGTTCTCTGGAGAGGAACAAACCACCATCATTAACTCTATCAGGACCGAGGTGACTGCTGCTGGGCTGACATACACCAGGGAGACAGCGTGGAACTTCTTCCTTAAGTAAGTGTTTCAAGGAGGGGGAGAGGTGGGGCTCTCCCCTAAAATCTTAAGGGCTTAAGTATAAGGAGCCTCCTGCTTGGTTGATCTACAGGGAGACCACTGGGAACTACTTTTTTTCAGTAAGATGTTTTAATCATAACTGCTGGAAATGACCTTGGGAGTTTGTGGGGGGGGGGATGGGTTGTTGGCATTGGGGTTTGGCCCCCAAAATATTGGGGGGGGAATCAAGTATTAAGAGCCCCCTGCTGGATTGACCTATTCCTGGAAACAACTTTGAATTTCTTGCTCAAGTAAGTGTCATAATTATAGATAGTGGAACTGAGGAATTGGGCATGAAAAAATAAAACAAAAACATGATCAGGGGCTTCAAATTAAGACCTCCTGGCTGATCTGGCCTACATGCACAACATGGAGAATGCATGAAACTTCCTATACTAGCATATTTCACATTGCCACTACTGATTGATTGTTTATTCATAAAACAATAACTTTAACCAACACCCACTCCTGTCTTTAATAGGTGAAAAGCACTTTTTTACATTTTCAAATTTTAGTAATAAGGAGGGAAAGTTGTTATTTCAGTAATGAAGCATCAGTCTTTAAGTTGTCATGTGATAGCTCCTGGTAACTTGGGACTTTTTGGAGAAAAGTTTGGATGAATTTGTTAATTAAATTTGCAAATTTATGCAATTCTTGGTACAGTGATTTTAACCTACAATTCTAAACATTTGGCTGTAATTTCCTACTGATCAGGACTGTCAGAAACAACTTCAGGGTTGTCCTGATCTCGGCTGATACCGGTGCTGACTTCCAGCGTCGATGCCGTGAGTACCCCTCCCTGACAGAGCACCTCAGCTGCCACTGGTACCAGCACTGGAACAGAGAGGCCTTGGTGGACCATGCTATGGCACATCTTGATGGTATGTACCACTATAGTCATTATTTTGAATTATCTAATACTGAAACTAAAAGACATGATTGCAGGATGTGAAATTGTTGATCGACCTTTCAGTCATCTGAATGTGCGCTCACTCTATGGTACAGACTGTTTATAACCCTACAAGTGATGTTGAAATGGTTATGTAACTACAGTGATCTGGTCAATAATAGCACCAAGTTGTTGTTGTTGTTCAGCTACGAGGGTAGATCGAAAAGTTCTCGGCCTCACCAAGAAGGGTTGTCAGGATACTCCTAGTTCCTGGTTATTTTTCAACATAGTCCCCCTTCACCTCAATGCACTTTCTCCAGCGGTGCTCCAACATTCCGATGCCTTCATGGTAGAAGGCTTCATTTTGGTCCTTCAGGTAGGACTCTACAGCCTTAATCACGTCATCATCCGACTCAAAATGGCGTCCACAAATGTGGGATTTGAGTTTGGGAAACAGGTAGAAGTCAGATGGGGCCAGATCTGGTGAAAAAGGTGGGTGGGGCAACAATTCAAACCCACACTTGGTAGCTTCAGCCACTGCAACTTGTGCTGTGTAGACAGGTGCATTTAAGACAAATCCTCTCAGCCAGGAGATCCACTCCAGCTAGTGTACATTTGGTTCATCTTTCAACCAGTTTGGTTCTAAAGGCATTTTTTATTTCTCCCAATCATGTCACTGAGCTCCTGTACGCAATGGTTAAAGCCCCAAGTTTAGTTTTTGGGGATTTTCTTGTTATTTGAAAAGCTTTAGCCCACAAAGTCATAACCCTCAATATAGATTCTGAATGTCTGTAGGTTATTTTCATTAATTAATGAAAAATCTCGTGGAACACCCCACAAATTTTACATTATACGCACTAAGGGCTGAAAAGGTTTAAGGTTACATGTTGTATACCTCATCTTGAAGAGCAGTCGCGCTCTTCAGATGAGGTATTAACATTTTTAACCCTTTGGATGCTGTAATGTAAAATATGGTCAAAAATGTCGGCGGTCCCCCCCGACATTTTTCATTAATTAATTAAAAAAAAATCAAAGACAAAAAAAAGTTATATGAGTTATACCTCATCTGAAAGAGCCGAGACTGCTCTTTCAGATGAGGTATAACACATGTAACCTTAAATCCTTTTTAACCATTAAGATGCTATAATGTCAAATTTTGGGGGTGTTCACACGAGATTTTTCATTAAATAATGAAAAAAAACCTACAGACATTCAGAATCTATTATTGCAGGGTTATGACTTTGGGGCATAAAGCTTTCAAATAACAAAAAATCCCCAAAACTAAACTTGGGCTTTAACTTAATTTGCCTGTGTGTTTTTTCAGCGAGATTTGAAATTGCAGGCCTTTCCAGTGATCCAAATACATGATAGTAGCTACTGCTTATACCCCTGCAAATAAAGATGAAAAAGGAGTTTATAGTAATTATACTCATCATCACAGAATTGGCCATGTAGGTCAGAGGTATACCCAAATGATTGCATGAGAGGCACATTTCACTCATTTTTTTCTTCTTCCCAGGTGCTGAGGGTATGAATGCCATCCAGGAGGAGAACCTAGCCCACCTGTTAGCTACCATGCACCTGTCAATTAGACAGCTAGATGGGGAGGAGAAGGGACCGGGGCGACACAAGCACCTTACTAACACCACCTATGAGAAGTTTGTTGAAAGGTATAAGTGTATAGATACTCTTCAATGTGAAATGTTTTGACCTGCTTTGTGTGACTACTTTGAGACCTACACCAACCAGATAGTTTTTTTTTGCTGATTATGGGATTTATGCTCAAACACATAATTTTTATGAAGTTCAAATGGGTTTATACAAGTTGTATGACATCCATTTACATCATGTTTGGGTGATTTTGAAGAAACCATCATGTTCTATATAGTTTATTTAAACTGGAAATAAATGAAAAAAAAACAGAAATTCACCACATTTGTGATTTGTTTTTTTCATATTTTTAATGATAAGAATATACAACAATAACATTAACAAGAATAAGAAAATGCATTACAAATCTGTTGATAATAGATTAATTTAAGCCAACAGATTGCAGAAAATTATTATGTTCTCTTAACACATAGTGTATATCATTGGAATTCCAAACAAACAAATCGGGTAATAAAAGATAAATTTCAAATGATCTCTGCTTTTAATTTAAATTGTAGATTAATTGTCCTTGTGAAGATAGGTTATCAAGATCTTTATATTATCTTCTTTTCAGGTTTTTGTCCATGTACAGCCAGCGTCAAGCCAAAATCCATGAGGAGCATCTAACAGTGACCAAGGCCCTGCAGCACATCAACAGGGAGAACAAGCTGGCAATGAGACTACAGAAACAGCTGGAGCATGAACTGGTGGTCCATGAAGAGAGGAAGGAAGGCACTATCAAACTGCTGTCCCAGATAGGACAGGACAAAGCCATCGCTGGCCAACAGGTCAAGATTGTACAGAAACAGATGGACAAGATACTCAAACTCAAACAGGTAAATTGATCAATTACTATAGTCACTACAATAGATATCAGATGACCAGTGTATTATGTCACGTGATACCTATTGAACATGTGACATAACAAATTTTTAAAACCAGCACTCTGAGGATTATCTTTAGACTTACTTATGTACAGTAGATATTAACCCTTCGGGGACGACAGGCTTGTACAGAAGCCCGGTATATTTCACACCCATAGACCATTTTCTCTGTTTATACTAGTCAGAAATATGTAGTTTATGGGACAGAAGCTTTGAAGCAATATAACCTTTAGTTTGAGTGAAAAGGGTATCATATTTTCATGGCTTCTGTGGAAGCAATTCCTCTGTGAGTGTGTGATTTACTGGGCTTTTGTAAAAGCCTGTCATCCCGAAGGGTTAATGACATTCTGCATTCTGAGCTTAGTGTTCACACCCACAGATATCTTCTTACTCCTAGGGGTAAATGTTGAGACCTATATTGGCCATGCCTCTGTTTTAGATGTAGATTTGGAAGAACATACAATTGAGAATTGAACCATTTCAAATCAGGTAATGAGTATCACCCAAAATTTCACAGCATCATATATTCATGTTTAATATAATTTCATGTATTTATTGTATGGCATACTTGCATTTTCATACTGTCTATATTTTTCCATGTTTCAACACAAAAAATAATTACAATAGAGTATATCTAACAGTTATAGGAAATTTGATTTTCTGTTATACAATATGCTTAATGAATTAATTGGTTGTTTAAATGTATATCAACATGTCAAATGCAATTATAAAGAAAAAAAAAACAAATGTTGCAAAGTATTATCGATGTTAACAATAAGTTACATCATCCTCATTGACTTTCACATTCCCATTTGACTCATCCTTCAGGCTTTACCCCGATACACCCTGGCCCATGAGAGAGCTGTCTACAAGACGGTAGCAGTGGTAGCTGACACTAAGAAGGTGGTTGAGACCCTTGATGTGACCAGTCTGGGGGAGCTCAGGGCCATGCAGAAACCTGATGTAGATATTGAGGACCTCATGGCTGCAATCATCATGATATGTGAGTGTCTTGCAAAAGTATTTTGTTGCCATGCCCAGTTCTGCATTTCTTTTCACTGTCTTGATAATGTGATGATCTGCTTGGATAGATAGGAAAAATGACTTTGCTCTGAAAAATTTTCATTGCAACTCTGCTTACGAAAACGTTATGTACAATACAATTCAGTCTGACCTCAGATATAAGGCCATGTTGGGAGTGGCAGCCATCTGGATAAGTGATATGGCTGGATAAGAGAGATGATGTACAAACACAGTACTTTGTAGAAATATTGGGGGGGGGGGGATACAGATCATTAGCTGTAATATTACAAACCACAAACAGTGCACAAATTGCAACAAACCCCACACAAGTTACACTTTAATTATTGTTCCCCTAATACCCAGCAGGTGTCTGTGTAGACTTCTGATAAAAGTGTTTCAATTAGTGGGAGTAGCTGGTAAGTCCATTGTCCGAATAATAGTAAGATCCCATTAAGTGATGGCCAGATAACTGAGGTCAAACTGTATGTACATTGTAGGTTTCTCTTCAATATTACTGTCATGTCCGCATGGTTGTCTGCCCAGACCAGTCATTGTAATGTATTGCTTGTACTGTATCAAGCAAAAAGCTGTTTTGATTTACCCTGTACACATTTAAATGCTTTGTAGTATAAAATCTCAATGTCTCATTGGTATACATTATATGTTGTAAGAATTTATACTTGAATTTTTGTTCACTTTTTTTTGACAGTGAAATCTCCTTCATCAGACCTGACATGGAGCAAGGGGGCCAAGAGACAAATGGCAAACATTGAAAGGTTTGTTTCAATAATGTGATACTGAACGCTCTCATGGTTTTTGCGTAGTACATTTAATTGAGTAGGGGATACTTATACATTGGCTGGTACTGTAAAACATTATGTGTTACTGTTACAAATTTGTTCAATTTGCAGGAGTATAATGATGTCTGAAATAGGTGCATTGTGAATGTTAATTAACTAATTAATCAATACTGTATTAGATGCTGAATTTCAAGTGCTGCCTACACTTTATAAGGTAACGTAGTTGTTTAACCTTTTGGTGACAGTAGATTGCATTTATTGCCCACTAACAATGTTCTCATGTGAAATAATTGTTTTTAATGTGTGTCATGATTTATTCTCTCATGTTTGTCAAGAAATACATCAACATAAAGTTCAGACTATACTCCAGTTTTGTGAGCAATATAAGTTTTCAAGTGGATGATAAATATGAAAATTGTTTAGAAAAATATAAGAAACTGTCAATGAATGAAACCACTATTTACATATTTTGTCTTAGGTTCATGGAGGAGTTGAGTACCTTTGATGACTCAGAGCTACCTGAGCCCACCCTGAACCTAGTAGAACCATACCTTAAGAAAGCCTCCTTCCAGGCCAAGAACATGATGAGGAAGAACAACAATGCTGCAGCTGCCTCTCTGTGCAACTGGGTCAGGGGTGTTGTCAGGTATGTTTAAATTCTTTTGTATACACATAATAACTTGTATGTTTTACTGCCAATTTAAAGTGCATAGATGATCTTTTTTCTTTCAATCATCCCCCATCCTCATTGATCCATCTGTGATGGGTCAATGAGGATGGGACATTATTGTCGAATAAAAAGTTTATTTCATTTCAGATTGTCAATTTAATTATCCCTGTGAATGTTTTTGGTAGAATTTTGCTTTGTATTTCAACTTAAAGTATGCTATGCTGTACGAAAATGAACAGACCAATCATATTTTTGTAAGCTCACCAAATATAACTTTTTCCAATTTGTTGCTGATGTGAGGATTTTGATTTGTCTACTGAATAAAAGTTAAAATATTCTACTAAGAGAGAGAATTACTCAATGAATTCCAGTAATAGCAATAAAGTGATTTTCCTATTTCTATTCACATGGAATTTGCACATTTGTGAATTTTTATTAATAATACCAAAATAAAATCACATTTATATTGTCAAATGATGGAATTATATTCTGATTTCTTACACCTCCTTTCTGTGGTATGAATATTATGTTAATCAAATAGGTGGCAAAGTGCAGCTTGAAATAGTGGTTCAATTGGCAAATTGTACTATTTTATGGTTCAGTAACAGATCATATTACCATTTTGTAATTAGACAAACGCTCTTTGAAATTGTCAAAATTGAATCCACATCAAGCGTCTCTTGCCTAAATTCATCATTTTGGGGGGTAGACAAAATACTTTCAAACTTCCGTGCGTACTTTTAATTTATCATCTGATGTTTGATACACTGATCACTAAGAAATTTAACATCTATCCTGTTGATTCCTTTGGTTTCCAGGTATCATCGCCTGATGATTTCCAAGGTAAAGCCCCTACACAAGAAGGTAGAAGAAACCAGGGCAGCCATCGAGGAAGCAGAACACAAACTATCCATGTTGGAGAGCAAGAAAAAGGTGAACTTTGACTTCTGACACCTTGACCCTGACCATTGACCTTGACCCATAGCTGTTGCACTTACCTTGTAGAGTGCAAAAGTATCAGACCTCACAAAGTTGTTTGTGGATTTTGTAATTATGAGGAAGATATGCCAGCTTCCTGTAGTTAGAACCTGAGGATTGTGTGTAGCTAAGGCTCCAGTTTATGCTCATTGTCATCATAAATATTTCATGATAACATAGTAATATCACTAGAAATATGAAATATTTGTTTATTGTAATGAAACGTCAAAGAGTGTTGGTTCAGACGTTTTGAAAATAAGTGATGAAAATAATACCCCTTTCAGACCGACTTCACCGTGAAAGTCACGGTGAATTCTCTGTGACTTTCAAGGTGAAAAAAATGCGTGTAAATTCCTGTTCCCTTTCACACCGAATTTTGTCTACCTGATCCATTCGACATGATGTTACTGCAACAGGCCATCTCAGCTACATTCGCTGATTTTGCTTGATGATTATTTCGAAAAATGGATCGAGCTGGAATTGATTTTCATAATGGGAATGCTGATTTTACAGGAGATATGCCAGTTCGCGAACCTTGTTACTCAAACAAGATCGAGTTCAGTAGCGAGTAACTGTTAGGGGTCGGGATGGGATGGTCTAATTCTGATTATATTATTATAATAAAGCAATATGTCAGGTAATAATATGTAGTCTATAATTACTCTGACATTTTAGTAAAGTTTATAGGGCCTAACGAAAATAAAGACACTTCAATTCAATCAACCACACGGATTTCCACGCGTCTTCTCCGTCCACTGCGGGTACTGCGCAGCTGCTAACCAACCAAAGGGCTAAGTAGTGTGATACGCGCATACGCGAAGTGAATTCACCGTGACATCTCGCGAGACGGCATTTCACACCAACAGTTTCACGGTGAAGTCACAGAGAATTACCCACCAATTGTCGAGGGTAACTTTTTTGTCAAATCTTCACCGCGACTTCTCCGCGACTTACCCGCGACGCCCTTTCAGACCAAAAGTTCACGGAGACGTCACGGAGAAAGTCTCGCGATGTTCACCCGGTGTGAAAGGGGTATAAAATTAATCATGGTGTGATTAAGATATTGAATATCTATGATTAAAAAAAAAATTGTTATACATGTACATGCATGTTTGGATAGACAGCACAAATTTGTGATTTGAATAATACTTAATTTTATTTTTCAGTTATTTTTCAAGAGAAGTTTTCAATGTTTTTCTTCTTGTAAAGTCAACATAACTCCGCTGTTGTTTTTGTTAAACAGGCATTAGAAGAGAGACTTCTGGACCTCGCCCTGAGTTTTGAGAGTGCCACTGTGGACAAGAATGACCAGGAAGATCTGTCCCGCAAGATGAAGAAACAACTGGACACGGCAAACAGATTCAGACATGTGAGTTTGTTTAAACTACTAATGCATATGAACCACTGTGTCATTTATTTGAGGCAGAAAGATTTAATTTGTATCTTTTCAATGCATTAAACCTGAGTTTATCTATTGACCTTGCTTGCTCAGAAAATATGTATGCTTTATATTAACCATTTACAATTTAGACTACACACCACATTTCATCTGAATAATTTGACAGTAGTTTTGTGAAAAGTTTGGAAATTTTTAGTCAGCTGTAATTGCGATAGAAGCACAAAAAAACAAAAACAAAATTTCAGCTGTTGTATTGAAAATAGGCAGGCAAGGAATTTGTTATCTTGTGAAAGAAAACATTTAATTGGAGACCATGCTACAGAAGTAATTCAGTAACTACATTATCAACAGTATTTTTATGATTGTGGTAATTAGATTTTTTTTGCTGAAAGTATTCAACAGTAAATCACCCTGACAATAGCAAACATAACTTGCTTGTGTATGATAAAAACTGATAATTTAAACCTGTTTATTTCTGAAGGTCAATTAATGATTATCTAGTAACTATAATTATGAAACCCTAAAATGAAGTATTTTATTTTTCTAAATCCCTCACTCATCAGATCCTCGCCATGGAACACCAACACTGTATCCAGATCTGCCAGTCCCTCCCCCAGCGGGAGTTTGCCATCTCAGGAGCCATCGCCATGGCAGCAGCCTTCGCCACCTACCTGGGACCCTATGACCCCAAGTTCCGCCGCTCCGTCCTCACCGTCCACTGGCCGATGTGTCTTCAGGAGAGAGGTGTACCGTTAGTTATTGATGCCATTGATCCCATGAAAGGTGGGTTTACTTCAAATTTCAAATTCAATTTCAACTTTATTTCCACATTAAAAAATTGACAGACATACAAAAGTTGAATAAAAAAAACTACAGTCAAACCTGTCTATAGTGGCTACAAAATGATTCCTCAGAAGACAAATCTATAAACCTTAAAGGTAAATGACATGATTGGCGGTAGTCTTCAACTTGGGCTGAAACTACTCTAGAATCAAGTAAACTATGCAAGGATTCTCCTGTGAAAATCTTGTAGTCAAACGTTGACTCATTCTAAAATTAACAATGTCAATATCACTCGTGGCACTGAAACCTGCTCTCTATGGGGCTTATTTTTATTGTCCCCGGATAAAATTAAGATACTCCTATGTTTATGCTTGATTCTCCTTTAAAGTAAACAAATTACAGACAAATCCTTCCAGGTGCATGATCCACTCCCGGGGGGATCGCTCTCCACAAGGCCTGCTACGCACCCGCGTCCGGAAAAAGCGTCGTAAAGGGTCTCTTTTCCAGCATTCGGACGTCGTCGACGTCTTTTGGAAAAAGGGTTGCTTTTCCAGCACCATTCGCCGGCAATCGCCACTTAGGGTAGCCTTTTCTCACATGTCACGCCATTTAGGGTTGCTAATTTGGTTATGCAGATTACGCCATTTAGGGGTGCAAATTTGAGTAGATCTGTATCTACGCCATTTACAGGTACAAATTTCTCATACCTGACGCGCGTCGGGCAAGCACAAGCACACAATTGATCAGATCCGATAGTAAACCGATTGTGAATCGGATCGATCAGAGCTGTCAGCTGATTCTAATTGTGAATGAAGACCGGAGACGCAGTCACAGTGAATAACATACCTGAAGTTACGGAGACCAGTGTCCTTCATTTTAGACGTGATGTCAAAACGCTACAAAGTAGTGGAATTGAATTTGAAGTTTTGAACCTTGTGGTGAGATAAAGGATTTTGCTCTAGATTCAAGTAAAAAGGGAAGAATTTGCGGCATCCACAATGTATGTATGTAGACTCTATTTCATTGGTCCCATATATTGATATTCCCGTAAGTTGACTGTGAGTGTACTAATGTTGTGATAGATAACGATGGCAACACACCTACTGAAGTATGTGGTCCTATGGATGGCAACTGGCCCAAGTGGATTTGAAGATTTGAGAGATTCAGACAAGCATCTGAACTGTACAAACTGTAGCGCAAGTGAATGCCCTGATTTATTCAATGGGTGAACAGCTGATAATATTCTATTCCTTGCAGCATTCAAATTAAGTGACTGATGAACAGCAGAAACAGTGGCGACAAGTTTGACAAACATTTATTTTTGTGAAAAAGCATAATAGTGTAGTGTGCTATGTCCGATATTTGGGTCCAGCTGGATTTTCGTGCCAAAGTTGATTTTATTGGCCAACTTTGTCAATTTGGGGGTGCTGAATCCAAAAATACCAGGTGCCATTTTTTTCTACCACGTCTTCAGCCGCCATTTTGAATTTCAAAATGGCCGCCATTTTGAATTATAATTTCTACTATATCTCAAATTCTGGGCAACATGGAAGATTGAAAATGGTGGAAACACCCATGTTTGTGATACCGAGGATTCCATTAAACCCAATGCCGTAGTGATAATTAATTGGCTTTGGCCGCCATCTTGAATTTCAAAATGGCCGCCATATTTAACACAATTTTGCTTATTTCTTGACTTGTAGGCTACCTAAATGGTTGAAAATAGTGGCGATACTTATGTTTGTGATACCTAGGATTCCATTAAACTCATTGTCTTACATGTTACTAGTTTGGATTGGTTGCCATCTTGAATTCCAATATGGCGGCCATCTTGAAATTCAAAATGGCCGCCATCTTAAATTATAGATTGATCTGTATTTCGAATTGTTTTCAAAGTGGGAGATCAAAAATGGTCTCAACACCCATGTTTGTGACACCAACGATTCAATTGAACCTTCTGCCATAAGTGGAACTCACTTGGGTCAGCCGCCATTTTCAAAATGGCTGCCATATTTCATACACATGCTTATATCTCAGTTTTTAAGCTATATGGAGTTTGAAAAATAATGGCAATACCTACAAGAATTCCATTTATGCCCACCATTGTATTATCTGGTGCTAGTTGAGAGTGGCGGCCATCTTGAATTTCAAAATGGCGCCCATCAGGAATTTATATTTATCCTATATCTCAACTTATGATCAATATGGATGATTGAATATGGTGGCAACCCAATATTTATGATGGCGGGAGAGTCCATTTAAATATTCTACATGTTGCTACTTCCGTTTGCTGCCATGTGGAAATTCAAAATGGCCGCCTTATTCAAAACTGCTATCTTATATCTCAGTTTGTTTAGCATTTATAGCAAGGGTGCATTGGCTTTCCGCGTGTCAATTAATTTTCTTTCTCCTTGTCTTAAGCATTTCCACTCGTCCGAATTTTAACCTCAATCCAATTTTGATGAATCTGGAATCATTAAATAGGTCTGCAGAGGGCTTAAATATACAGTACTGTAAGCTATTCTTGAGCTACATCATGTGACAGCTAACGTGGAAACCTATATGTGGGACTACATGTAAGTCTTTTCACAATACAGATGCACTTTGAGGAGTGCCAGAACACAAATAAATTGTGATACGCCAAAGATTTCATAGTTCATTGAAGTTAATATGCCAGACAGCAATATCTATTGACATTTTATCCATATAAAAGGCAATAAAAACCAATATTTTAAAACACAAATGAAGGTAAATAGGGGTAAATATATCATTTTGTAACCTTTTTAGACCATTTTGACTCTGCATGTCCTATACACACTACAAAAAGTAGGGTGACTGTCATTCCTTAACACATTTTCTATTTTACATCATACGATCTCGGCTTTAACTGTCTTAGTTTGTTTCCTGGCCAACAATAAAAGTAAAAAGATAGCATTCAGGCCCACATGTAGTCCCACACATACATTTCCATGTTAGCTATTGTACCCTGAAGGCCAATTCGCACACCACTACTAAATGAATCCCAACTCATTCGAAAATATTGTAGGTTAATATTTGAACGTTGTAGTAGGTAAGTCCTCCTGTTAACCGATCGTTTTGTTCCAAATCTCAAAGTATTCTAGTTCAGTGTTCATTCTTAACAAATTCGAATTGAGTTCGGATTCATTTAATGGATCCACGAAGGGCCGGAAGTTTTGTGTAGAATTGGCCTCAGGGTACAACAGCTAACATGGAAATGTATGTGTGGGACTACGTGTGGGTCTGAATGCTATCTTTTCTACTTTTATTATTGGCCAGGAAGCAAATAAAGACAACGAGATCGTATGGTGTGGAATAGAAAACGTCTCAAGGAATGACAGTCACCCTACTTTTTGTAGTGTGTACAGGACTTGCAGAGTCAAAATGGTCTAAAAAGGTCACAAAATCATATATTTACCCCTATTTACCTTCATTTGTGTTTTAAAATACATGTATTGGTTTTTATTGCCTTTTATATGGATAAAATGTCAATAGCTATTGCTGTCTGGCATATTAACTTCAATGAACTATTAAATCTTTGGCGTATCACAATTTATTTGTGTTCTGGCGCTCCTCAAAGTGCATCTGTATTGTGAAAAGACTTACATGTAGTCCCACATATAGGTTTTCACGTTAGCTGTCACATAATGTAGCTCAAAAACAGCTCACAGTACTATATATTTTAGCCCTCTGCAGACCCATTTAATGATTTCCAGATTCATCAAAACTGGATTGAGGTTAAAATTCGGACAAGTGGAACGTACTGCTTGAGACAAGGAGAAAGAAAATTAATTGACACGCGGAAAGCCAATGCACCCTAGCTATAAATGCTAAACAAACTGAGATATAAGATAGCAGTTTTGAATAAGGCGGTCCATTTTGAATTTGCACATGGCAGCAAAACCGGAAGTAGCAACATGTAGAATATTTTAATGGACTCTCCTGCCATCATTAATATTGGGTTGCCACCACATTCAATCATCCATATTGATCATAATTTGAGAAATAGGACGAATATAAATTCCTGATGGGCGCCATTTTGAAATTCAAGATGGCCGCCATATTGCATTTAAGATGGCCGCCACTCTCAACTAGCACCAGATAATACAATGTGGGCATAAATGGAATTCTTGTAGGTATTGCCATTATTTTTCACCCTCCATATAGCTTAAAAACTGA
>JZLH01S0226539.1:23969-38818 GCA_001188425.1 Eucidaris tribuloides
ATGGTCATCCTGAGCAGAATAATATCAATGTTTAAAATATAGCATGCAGCAATTCTTTATATAACCACAAAAAACAGCATTTCTCAACCAAGTTATCTCTGTTTTCGGTGGCCACTCACCCTAAGCCTCCGCTACGCGCGTCCTGCAGTCTTCATGCAAGCCAAAAACAACACGACCCGAAAATAATCACCAGGGTTTGCAATCACGATTAATCAATGTATTGGCCGATAACAACATTAGACAGCACCCACGTGATATACTGACGTCATACCCAGGTGGAAAGTGTGTACAAAATTACCCGTGAAAGCCAATGAAACGTGAAATTGGCAGGTAAGATTCACCTTACTCTTTTCTTCCTCAATGTCGGGCACAATTTGCCGAAATAATCTTCAACAATCGACGATACGGCGCGCGGGCGATGGAAATCGAGCCACGAGGTCTTATCAATTCGTGGCAACATAAAAGTTCTTCATTGAACGTCATATCATTTCACTCTCCCCGAGGGAGGGTATGACACCTAGTTCATTCGTGTGTAGTGTACATAAGACACCGGAGTAGGCCTGCCGGTGCATAAAAGGACAGTAACACGCATTACTTTCATCACATCACATCGCATAATATCCAGAAAAAAGCAACGACAGCTATGTTGCCGAGAACTGCCTTGTGCATGCATGTCTTTGCATGACGATTACGACATTGATTAATTGTCAGATGAAATGGTTGATGTTCTTCTGGAGAAATCCTTGAAATTGATATTTATTCTCATCAGGCGATTTAAGGACAAACTTTAAACTTCCACGCACAAGTTTAAAACCCCTGGCCACCCTGTGTGCGTAATTGCATAGACAACATTTTTACGCATGCACTTGAATCATGACAAACGTCTGGGCGATGCAAATTGTTTCACAGTACGTTTATTATTGGCGCCTGTTTCAAAACGATGCTTTGCCTTTTCCATGAATAATTCCTACAACAATACCACCGGAGGAAAGGTGCCACCTTTCACTTTTTTAAGGAAACTGGTAATGGTGTAAATGTATCCTTTTTAATTGCAAAGCAACTCGGACAGCCATCCGAAAATTCAAATAGCCTTTCTATCTATCTGTCTCCAATCTATCCACGTATGCATATATCTGTCCGTCTATATTATTTATAATATCCTGTCTACATGCATATGTATTTAAAAGTTAACGATAATGATTATGGGACTATGGACTCAGAAATCATCCCCACAGTAGAATCTGTATTTCCGAAAGATTTCAATATGAGCTATTACACTAACACATGCAAAGAAATATTTATGCTCCTGTTTGATTTGAATTACTGGGTAAACTCTACAAAATTCGGCCTGTTTAGTACCAAGTAATAATGGATATGAAATGTGTGAAGTTCTGGTACCAATGTCTTGCTCCTCGTTACAATGATTGAAATGTGCACATGGTGATTTTAAGTGTATTAATTCAATGTAATTTGGTAAAGCAATTGTACTGTACTGAAACCATCTACTTTAGAGTAGATAAATGACTTAATTTATTTAGACGCTACCTGGATATTCATAATCTGCACTTATTCAATCATGACCAAAACAGCCCTTTGAGATGGATAGACCTGCATGTTTTGCTAGCAATTTATTTTCACATCTCTCTACGTATCGGAAATCTTGAGCGTGAATTTATCATATACTGATTTATGAAATTAAACCATGTATTTCCTTAGTGTTGCCTTTACTCCCACATGTTTACACCACAACAGCCACTTGAACACGATAAGTAGCAACGCGGACAGTATTTCATCTGGCATCTCAGACTATGTTCCGATCTAATCAAGACGTAATTGTAATTGTACACCCAATCCCTTGAACGATAAAGAGGATGTCATCGCATGTAGCATCCGGCTATATCCAGTCAATCATTTGGAGCTGCCTCTAGGCTAATATCGACAGTGGCCGTAGCAGCGGAGGGAGGGGGGGGGGCGTGGGGGCAGGGGAGACTGCCCCCTGAAGGATTTCAGTGGGGAAAATCCACCAAACCCCGGGAAGATTGAAAGGAAAAAAAACACGGGATTACGCCCTGCGATTGTTTTAAGGGTTGTCAATTTTGAGATGGCACATTTTTTTTACTTGGCGCACTCCCCCCCCCGCCCCCGTCTGAGCGACTATTCGGCGGCTGGGCTGACCTGAAAAAATTGTGGACCTCGTATTTTGAATGAAAACTTGTTTCTCGTCATTACCTCCCCCCCCCCTTGGCATTAGGTTTGTGCCGCGGATGAACACCCGCTTAGGACTTAGTTACTGGAAAATGGGTTCTGCCCCCCCCCCCCTAACCTTCGAAACAGGCATCCTGTTACGCCGTGACATCCACACAATGTTATCTCTTATATCGTAGATCGAATTCCAGTAGCAGTCGCCTAATGCAGTGTTCTGCTGCTGTATGACCATGCCCGTCCTTTACATAAACCTGCTCTAACGCCATCTGTTTTCTTTTGCTTAAAATAGTATGAGAAACTGGATTTTTCCTGCTAGGTCCCGTCGTGCTTGTATTTTCTTACAATTTAAATGTAAGGTTGTTGCGACAATCGTGACATGATTTTCTCTTCAGTCTTTTCCATACTTTTAAAGCACGGAGTCAATGCTGATTGGGAAAATATCCGTATTAGGGTCAGGACCTCAGAAATGCTGTCAGGTTTGATCAAGAAATAGTCAAATTTGACCATGAATTGATCAAATTTCATACACATAAGGCCCAAAATGAATACACAATCATTCATCTATTAATCAATTAATTAAGTAATCAATCAATTAATCAATCAAATCATATCAATAATTCAATCATGCAATCAATCAATCTTCAATAACTCATTGAATAAACACGATAGTACACATGACACATAGCATAAATAACACTTAACAGATTTAAAAAATTTAAAAAAAGAACATTTATACTTGTTGCAAAAATGTGCATATGTCCGAATAGATTGCCCACAGTCTGTAAGCTCTTGAAACAAGGCCTGCTTATGTCCGGGATATCTGCAGTTTCATGTGCGATCGTCTATAACGTCAACCTTTTCCAGAGCAATGCCGTTCATGTGGTTGGATGTTTGTGAGGTTTGTTTGTTGCTTGTCCGAGAATTGTATGCACCCAAGCGGCACAATGTAAATTGGCCTTGTCCTATATTCCATATGCAAGGATGCGATAGACGTTATTTAATGACGGAACAGCCGATTCATGCAGGAAACATAATAGACACTTGCTAAAGTAGCCTGTTTTACAGGCATTATTACTCTCTTTTCTTCTTACGCAATAAATCTGCGTCATGGCTAGTAGTAAGACTACGGCCACCATTAAAATCTGCTCACGCGTTTGTTTGGGCCCTTCTGGCCCAGCGCGCAGCAATGGGGGCGTCTGAGAATCAGGACTACTTGTAAAGTTGCGTTAAAGCAGGGGGCAGAGGGGCGACCGCCCCCGAAAATGTCACAATCCAGAATATTCTTGCGTTTTCGGAGCGTTTTTCATGAAATTTAGCGTATTTTGATATTCTTCGCCCTCTAATGGCTTTCGTCCTCCCTATATTTTATCCTGTGTTGCATAAGGGCATTGCCGGTTGCACACTGGGCATGCGTGCTGCACAACAAATCAGATTAAGCCTTATAAAGGATATGAACTCGTAAGGCAATTGTGATATTTTATGCATTTTTTAAATCCACTGTCTATAAAATAATTTTAAAAAAATGACTTGGCTGGGTTATCAACAGAATATTGTAGGTTTTATTGCGGTTAAGCATAATTATATTTGTTTGAAAACCAGTTTTAAAATAAAGAAGTGATAATAATTTTAGGCAAATAATATGCGAATTTTCATAACCTTAATGAATTTATTGATAAATCATTTTTAATCATCAACCAGCTCAATGTTGAAAATTATTCAATATATACACGAAATTAGTAGCCTAATTTTAACAGTGAGAAGGAAGTTTGAATGAGAAAAATATTGCATTAATTATGAAGAAGAGCAGTACGTTTGCTTTATTGGTGTTTTATCCGCCCAGAAACTGTATTAGATAAACAACTGTATTATGGAATTTTAATTGTCGAGCCTTAGTATCTTATTTAAGCTTCAGCTGTGACATAACTCCTGCGTTGTGTAATGATAAATCAATAAATAATGCACTGGACTACCTTGCGATTCGAGTTTCCCTGCGTTTTAATTCTTTAAATGACTTGCAGCTGGGACTTAACGCACCAGCGGGGTGCGTCCTTGCACATTATTCATGGGCGGCGATGATGGTGGGAAGTCATTTGAAGATTCCGGTTCTGTCACACAGTTCTCCGTCTGCATATACCAGCGTATGAAATATTTCGTGTTTTAGAATTAATACAATGTTTCTTATCCGTTTGTAATCTAAGTACGAGATATCTCGCGGTGGGCGTCTATGCGCAAAATGCTGTATCATATCAAAATCAACTCGGTCTCCAAACGGCGCTTAAATTTAGATAATTTAAACCGTGCGTCTGCATAGTCTTCTTGTGCCCCTTGTTTTCTTGCTATTATCATCACAAGACTGATAGTAGAAAAACACGACGCAAGATTAATTGCAATTATTTTAGTGGCTTATATTACAAAACATATCATTCCTAAAAGTGATTACACTATTCAGCCACGGGGCTGAATATCACACTCATGCCTCATAATTATGCGGACTATTTTAGAGGATATTTTAGAAGTTTGCCCCCCTTTTTCCACCGTGCAACGCGTACATCGCGATAAATATTGCCTCACCCCTGTGTGAAGCTAAGTATTATAAATCAGTATTTTTAGGAATGCCTGAGCATTTTGTAGCGTCCGCGGACTCGACGCTAAAAACCTG
Organism: Eucidaris tribuloides; assembly: GCA_001188425.1. Lineage (NCBI taxonomy): Eukaryota > Metazoa > Echinodermata > Echinoidea > Cidaroida > Cidaridae > Eucidaris > Eucidaris tribuloides. The sequence continues at coordinate 28,834 of JZLH01S0226539.1, forward strand.
TGTTTAAAAATGGCCGGTATCAGAGTTGTTGTTGAGTCAGTGCGTGGTACGCCGCGTTATTAGGACTTTGTAATACACATATATCATTCTCTGATGTTGATTTAATGATAAATGACATTATATCATAATTTTATCAGTTTTTTGTGTTGTTTTTTTTAATTACTTTAATTAAATACTCTATTTTTCATGATATTTTAAGTGATTTCAAAAAATATATATATGAATTGTTATTGCGCTCTAAATGTATTTTGTTTTGTACTTTCGTCATCTCATGAAATCCAAAAATGCTTTCACATACTGCTGTTTGTTTTTTTGCTGCAGGAATACAACACTTATCTTGAAAATTTTGGACGATATAGGAGAAAGAAATATCAACAAATATTCCTATTATAGCCAGCAGGAGTTATGAGTATCTCCAAAGTGTACAGTCATACACGACTTCATACATTTGGATAAATTATGTAAAAGGGAACATAAATACAATTAATTAATTTGACGTCGTACATTCTAACCTGTTTGCCCATTGTCTTGAACATCATCAACCACATCAAATGTTAATATTTTAAAGTATATGCGTAACATTGTGCGAGCTTCAAATTAAAAAATTGTTCAAACTTTGATTATCTGAGTACATAGTAGTGTTCAAATGGACAAATAAACTACCTAGAATACAAAAGTTTGGAAAGTTACACTGCCAATGGCAAGTTATGCATGAATAAAACAATTAAAACTCGGGGCGTCGAGTTTTAATAGCTACGTGTACACACAGTTAAGTCTTAAGGCCGAGAAATGCGGCAATGTGAATCCGTCAACGTACGATTTCCACTTTTTTGAAGCACTAAGCTCACATTTTGAACATACATTTTTTCGGTGCTCATTTTTTAGGCCTCATCTAAATACACTGTAGATGGGCTCATGTGGCTCATATTTTTTTTTTAACTGTGGTAAATGTTAGGCCAACTACCTTTAACATAAATTATGTACAGGTTTACTTACTGTTTTAGATTAGATCTTCTATTCACGCACCCATGACCATGGTATTTCTTATCCTTGATCAAGATATGCGGCATTTCAACTGCGGGCAAAGAAAATTGTTCATCGTACAATTTATAGAAAAAATTAAACTATAGATTTAGACACTTACATATATTATGTCAGTCACAAACTTGCTGAATAAAACACTTGGTAAATGCATGATTCATCTTAACTGGTTTCATTTCGCGTTAGACATATGGTTATATCAAACTGTGTGGTATCTCTCTATTGGCGCAATTTTGAATTTAAAATGAGATTTAAAATGAGATCCAGTTTCTCTCTCACTTGACCACTTTCTGAATGACGCAAACTTAAATTGGTGTCAGAAAATCCGACGTGCGTGTGAGGGAATCACCGAGAGAAGTCCTGTATTCCTTATTCCGAATTGGCTAGAATTAATACCTTGAATGTTGCATGAATCCTACGAAGGTCATATAAGTGGCAGAAATCGTAGACTACCCATCTGAAATCAATAATTGATTAAATGTAGGAATTATCTCTCTCTTGGTCATCCTGAGCAGAAATATCAATGTTTAAAATATAGCATGCAGCAATTCTTTATATAACCACAAAAACAGCATTTCTCAACCAAGTTATCTCTGTTTTCGGTGGCCACTCACCCTAAGCTCCGCTAGCGCGTCCTGCAGTCTTCATGCAAGCAAAAACAACACGACCCGAAATAATCACCAGGGTTTGCAATCACGATTAATCAATGTATTGGCCGATAACAACATTAGACAGCACCACGTGATATACTGACGTCATACCCAGGTGGAAAGTGTGTACAAAATTACGTGAAAGCCAATGAAACGTGAAATTGGCAGGTAAGATTCACCTTACTCTTTCTTCCCTCCAATGTCGGGCACAATTTGCCGAAATAATCTTCAACAATCGACGATACGGCGCGGCGATGGAAATCGAGCCACGGGTCTTATCAATTCGTGGCAACATAAAAGTTCTTCATTGAACGTCATATCATTTCACTCTCCCCGGAGGGAGGGTATGACACCTAGTTCATTCGTGTGTAGTGTACATAAGACACCGGAGTAGGCCTGCCGGTGCATAAAAGGACAGGAACACGCATTACTTTCATCACATCACATCGCATAAGATCCAGAAAAAAGCAACGACAGCATGTTGCCGAGAACTGCATTGTGCATGCATGTCTTGTGCATGACGATTACGACATTGATTAATTGTCAGATGAAATGGTTGATGTTCTTCTGGGGAGAAATCCTTGAAATTGATATTTATTCTCATCAGGCGATTAAGGACAAAACTTTAAACTCCCACGTACAAGTTTAAAACCCCTGGCCACCCTGTGTGCGTAATGCATAGACAACATTTTTACGCATGCACTGATCATGACAAACGTCTGGGGATGCAAATTGTCCACAGTACGTTTATTATTGCGCCTGTTTCAAAACGATGCTTTGCCTTTTCCATGATAATTCCTACAACAATACCACCGGAGGAAAGGTGCACCTTTCACTTTTTAAGGAAACTGGTAATGGTGTAAATGTATCCTTTTTAATTGCAAAGCAACTCGACAGCCATCCGAAAATTCAAATAGCCTTTCATCTATCTGTCTACCAATCTATCCACGTATGCATATATCTGTCCGTCTATATTATTTATAATATCCTGTCTACATGCATATGTATTTAAAAGTTAACGATAATGATTATGGACTATGGACTCAGAAATCATCCCCACAGTAGAATCTGTATTTCCGAAAGATTTCAATATGAGCTATTACACTAACACATGCAAAGAAATATTTATGCCTGTTTGATTTGAATTACTGGGTAAACTCTACAAAATTCGGCCTGTTAGTTTACCAAGTAATAATGGATATGAAATGTGAAGTTCGGTACCAATGTCTTGCTCCTCGTTACAATGATTGAAATGTGCACATGGTGATTTTAAGTGTATTAATTCAATGTAATTTGGTAAAGCAATTGTACTGTACTGAAACCATCTACTTTAGAGTAGATCAAATGACTTAATTTATTTAGACGCTACCCGGTATTCATAATCTGCACTTATTCAATCATGACCAAAACAGCCCCTTTGAGATGGATAGACCTGCATGCTTTTGCTAGCAATTTATTTTTCACATCTCTCTACGTATCGGAAATCTTGACGCGTGAATTTATCATACTGATTTATGAAATTAAACCATGTATTTCTTAGTGTTGCTTTACTCCCACATGTTTACACCACAACCAGCCACTTGAACACGATAAGTAGCAACCGCGGACAGTATTTCCATCTGGGCATCTCCCAGACTATGTTCCGATCTAATCAAGACGTAATTGTAATTGTACACCACCAATCCCTTAGAACGATAAAGAGGATGTCATCGCCATGTATGCATCCGGCTATTCAGTCAATCATTTTGAGCTGCCTCTAGCGCTAATATCGACAGTGGCCGTAGCAGCGGAGGGAGGGGGGGGGCGTGGTGGGCCAGGGGAGACTGCCCCCTGAAGGATTTCAGTGGGGAAATCCACCAAACCCCGGAAGATTGAAAGGAAAAAAAACACGGGATTACGCCCGCAGATTGTTTAAGGTGTCAATTTTGGATGATGGCAATTTTTTTTATTGGCGCACCCCCCCCCGCCCCCGCTGAGCGACTATTCGGCGGCTGGGCTGACCGAAAAAATTGTGGACCTCGTATTCTTGAATGAAAACTTGATTTCTCGGTCATTACCTCCCCCCCCCCTTGGACATAGGGTTTGGCCGCGGATGAACACCCGCTTAGGACTTAGTTACTGGGAAATGGGTTCTGCCCCCCCCCCCTAACCTTCGATAACAGGCATCCTGTTACGCCGCTGACTATCCACACAATGTTATCTCTTATCGTAGATCGAATTCCAGTAGCAGTCGCTAATGCAGTGTTGTCTGCTGCTGATGACCATGCCCGTCTGTTACATAAACCTGCTCTAACGCCATTGTTTTCTTTTGCTTAAAATATAAAACTGATTTTCCTGTAGGTCCCGTCGTGGTTGTATTTTCTTACAATTTAATGTAGGTTGTTGGACAATCGTTGAATGAATTTTCTCTTCAGTCTTTTCCATTACTTTAAAGCACGGAGTCAATCTGACTGGGAAAATATCGTATTAGGGTCAGACCCAGAAATGTGTCAGGTTTGATCAAGAAACTAGTCAAATTTGACCATGAATTGGATCAAATTTCATACAACATAGGCCCAAAATGAATACACAATCATTCAATCTATTAATCAATTAATTAAGTAATCAATCAATTAATCAATCAATCAATCAATAATTCAATCATGCAATCAATCAATCTGTCAATAATCATTGAATAAACACGATTAGTACATGACACATGCATAAATAACACTAACAGATTAAAAAATAAATAAAAGAACATTTATACTTGTGCAAAAATGTGCATATGTTCCGAATAGATTGCCCACAGTCTGTAAGCTCTTGAACAAGGCTGTATGTCGGGATATTGCCAGTTTCAATGTGATCGTATAACGTCAACCTTTTCCAGAGCCAATGCCGTTCATGTGGTGTGGATGTTTGTGGAGGTTTGTTTGTGCTTGTGAGAATGTGTATGCACCCAAGCGGCAACAATGTAATTGGCCTTGTCCTATTCCATATGCAAGGATGCGATAGAGTTATTTAATGAAGAACAGCCGATTCATGCAGGAAACATAATAGACACTTGTAAAGTAGCCTGTTTTACAGGCATTATTACCTCTTTTCTTCTTACGCAATAAATCTGGTATGGCTAGTAGTAAGACTAGGCACCATTAAAATCTGCTCACGCGTTTGTTTGGGCCCTTCTGGCCCAGGCGGCAGCAATGGGGGTCTGAGAATCAGACTACTTGTAAAGTTGCGTAAAGCAGGGGGCAGAGGGGCGACCGCCCCCTGAAATTGTCACAATCCAGAATATCTTGCGGTTTTCGGAGTGTTTTTCATGAAATTTAGGTATTTTTGATATTTTCGCCCTCTAATGGCTTTCGTCCTCCCTAATATTTTATCCTGGTGCATAAGGGCATGCGGTGCACACGGGCATGCGGTGCACACAAATCAGATTAAAGCTTATAAGAGGATATGAACTGCGTAAGGCATATTGTGTATTTTATGCATTTTTAAAATCCACTGTCTATAAAATAATTTTAAAAAAATACTTGGGGTGGTATCAACAGAATATTGTAGGTTTTATGCGTTAAGCATAATTATATTTGTTTGAAAACCAGTTTTAAAATAAGAAGTGATAATAATTTTAGGAGAATAATATGCGAATTTTTCATAACCTAATGTATTTATTGATAAAATCATTTTTAATCATCACCAGCTCAATGTTGAAAATTATCAAATATACACGAAATTAGTAAGCCTAATTTTAACAGTGAGAAGGAAGTTTGAATGAGAAAAATATTGATTAATTATGAAGAAGAGCAGTACGTTTGGCTTTATTGGTGTTTTATCCGCAGAAATGTATTAGATAAAATGTATTATGGAAATTAATGTGAGCCTTAGATCTTTTTAGTTCAGTGTGACATAACTCCTGTTGTGTAATATAAATCAATAAAATAATGCACTGGACTGCCTTGCGATTCGAGTTTCCCTGCGTTTTAATTCCTTTAATGACTGCAGCTGGACTTAACGCACCAGCGGGTGGCGTCCTTGCACATTAATTCATGGGGTGATGGTGGGAAGTCATTTGAAGATTCCGGTTCTGTCACACAGTTCTCCGTTATGATCACCGGTATGAAATATTCGTGTTTTAGATTAATACAAGTTTCTTATCCCGTTTGTAATCTAAGTACGAGATATCTCGCGGTGGGGTCTATGGAAAATGTGTATCATATCAAAATCAAATGGTCTCCAACGGGTTAAACTTTAGATAATTTAAACCGTGCTCATAGTCTCTTGTGCCCCTTGTTTTCTTGTATTATCATCCAGACTGATAGTAAGAAAACACGACGCAAGATTATTGCAATTATTTTAGTGGCTTATATTACAAAACATATATTCCTAAAAGTGATTACACTTTCAGCAGGGGTGAATATACACTCATGCTCATAATTATGGACTATTTTAGAGATATTTTAGAAGTTGCCCTTTTTCCGTGAACGGTACATCTGGGATAAATATTTGCTCACCCCTGGTGAAGCAAGTATAAAATCAGTATTTTAGGAATGCTGAGCATTTTGTAGCGTCCGCGGACTCGACGCTAAAACCTGTGTTTAAAAATGGCGGTATTCAGAGTTGTTGTTGAGTCACGTGGTGGTTACGCGCGTTATTAGACTTGTAATACACTATATATTCTGATGTTGATTTAATGATAAATGACATTAGATCATAATTTTATCAGTTTTTGTGTTGTTTTTTTTAATTACTTTAATTAAATACTTATTTTCATGATTTTTAGTGGATTTCAAAAAATAAATATATATGTAATTGTTATTGCGCTCAAATGTATTTTAGTTTTTACTTTCGTCATCTCATGAAATCCAAAAATTGCTTCACATACTGCTTTTTGTTTTTTAATGTGAAATTAAACCTGTTATCTTTGAAAATTTTTGCGACGATATAGGAGGCAAAGAAAGATCAACAAATCATTCCATAAGCAGGAGTGTATGAGTGATCTCAAATTACAGTCATACACGACTTCATACATTTGGAAATTATGTAAAAGGAACATAAATAACAATTAATTAATTTGACGTCGTACATTTAACCTGTTGTCCCATTTTGAACATATCAACCACATCAATGTTAATATTTTAAAGTGATAGGATAACATTGTGGAGCTTCAAATTAAAAAATTGTCAAACTTTGATATCTGAGGTACATAGTAGTGTTCAAATGGACAAATAAACACCCTAGAATACAAAAGTTTGGAAAGTTACACTGCCAATGGCAAGTTATGCATGAATAAACAATTAAAACTCGGGGCGAGTTTTAATAGCCTACGTGTACACACAGTAAGTCTAAGGGAGGAAATGGGCAAGTGAATCCGGTCAACGTACGATTTCCACTTTTTTGAAGCACTAAGTCATCATTTTGAAATACATTTTTTTCAGGGCTTCATTTTTAGGCCTCATCAAATACACTGGTAGCATGGGGCATCATGTGGCTCATATTTTTTTTTAACTGTGGTAAATGTTAGCCAATACCTTTAACATAATTATGTACAGGTTTACTTACTGTTTTAGATTAGATCTTCTATTCACGCACCATGACCATGGTATATTCTTATCCTTGATCAAGATATGCGGATTTCAACTGCGGAAGAAAATTGTTCACGTACAATTTAGAGAAAAATTAAACTAAGATTTAGACACTTACATATATTATGTCAGTCACAAACTTGTGAAATAAAACACTGTAAATGATGCATTCACTTAATGTTTCATTCGCGTTAGAAATGGTTATATCAAACGTGTGTATCTCATATTTGGCGCAATTTTGAATTTAAAATGAGATTAAAATGAGATCCAGTTTCTCTCCCACTTGACCACTTCTGAAATGACGCAGAACTTAAAATATTGTCAGAAAATCCGCGTGCGTGTGAGGGAATTCACCGAGAGAAGTCCTTGTATTCCTTATTCCGAATTGGACTGAATTATACCTTGAATGTGCATGAATCCTACGAAGTCATATAAGTGGCAGAAATCGAGACAAATACCCATCTGAAATCAAATATTGAAATAAATGTAGGAATTCACACCTTTTCCTGGCGGCACGTCTTTCTCGAGCATTATTACTGTCATTTGTCGTATGCTTCACTTCAAGTATGTGAATACTACAGAGGCCAGGCACTGGTTAGTGGGTTATGGTACCTGTAGTCCTGTAATGCAGTGTTTTGACCTTGTCGGCTGTTCTGATGTGAATTTCATACCTTTTGGGCAATAGAATGACAAAACGCGGTCAGGTTCATAACTCAGCTAAAATCCAGACAGTAGACATTCCATGGTTTTTAAACCTTGTAGTAAATTAGAGGTGTCATCTTTAGGAACTATCTGTTTGTCTGTCGCATTTTAGTTGTGCAGCGTCAAAAATAACATCTGGGTCTTGTGTCAGGAAATATGCATTCCTACACACACACACGTGTGCGCGCGCGCACACACACACACACACACACACACACACACACACACACACACACACACACACACACACACACACACACACACACACACACACACACACACACACACACACACACACACACACACACACACACACACACACACACACACACACACACACACTACACTATACATACACAACAACACACACACACACGCACACACACACACACACACACACACACACACACACACACACACACACATACACATACACATTATACATACACATGCACACATACACATGCAGTAAACATAAATTCATACATATACACACACCTGCACGAAAAATTTCGCTACATCTTAAAATCTTATTAGTTTCCCAAAGAAGAAATGTGTACATATCTTAAGCAAGAAAACATAGCATTCACAAATAGAACTTAGAGAATTAAAGGGAAGTAACGTGATTGGAAGATGAAAATGTCTCAAACAATTATACACCTGGTGTAGATATCTAGGATGGAGGGTTTCTCTTGAATTTTGTGAACTTTAAAACATTAATTTGCCAGTATTGAATTTATTTTCAGCCCTGATAGAAATTGATCCCTAAGAAAGCTATATACTATACAAATTTTCTCCGCGGAACTTGAATAATGGTATACTTGATTCTGGGAGCAATGTGTCCTAAATCGAGGACTACTTCCAATCTTGTTATTTCCCTTTAAATGTTCCACTGTATCACTTGTAAAACTTGTTTTACATTGTCCGTGTTACAGATAACAAAGATATGTGGTTGATGGTGGAAAATCTTCATCAGAATACCATTTCTGGTCCAGGGGATAACATCTCTCGTTTGCGTCGTAATATGGCAACTTTTTGCAACATATTGTCAAAGATTTGTACGATTGGAATTGATTGATGAAAGTTTCATGTCGTTGGTCTGGCATTGCGATCGATATTCACTATAAATTCAGTTCCATGTATATCTTTCTGTATTAGTACTACGTCAGTATGATGATTTATGTCTGTTGAGATTTTGTAATAACAGGAATTTTCGATACGTTCCACTGCTCTGTTCTGTACTAGAATCCCATTTACATATATGTACCAATAATAATGGATAATTTCAAAGCACTTTGTGGTCAAAAAAAGCAAGTATCAATCCAACATAATATACTGTATTTCTAAATATATTTAGAGTTCGGATGAAAATGTAATGAAAACTTCGATTCTAGTAAAATAGTTTTTGCATGTTTTTGGACTGTTTCCGATGGTTTCCGTTTTTGTATATCAAAAGCTAATAGGCAGAAAGTTTGGTTGTCGATTTCCTGTTAATACAAAAATGGAAGTAGTGGGGTATAATGGATATGATGATGATTATGCTGCTGCTGATGATGATGGTGGTAATGATGCTGCTGCTGCTGATGATGATGTTGATGACGATGATGATGATGATGAGGATGATGATAAGGGTAATGATGATGATGATGATGATGATGATGATGATGATGATGATGATGATGATGATTATAATAATGCTGCTGGTGATGACAATAGTGATGATGGTGGTGTTGGTGATGATAATATGTATGTAATTATGCTATGTATCTAATTTGTGAATGTTTAATTGTACAGTGATGTAAATCTCCATTCACTTGAAAAAAAATACTGGCCGCACAAAAACCTTTTATATGCACATATTGATTTCGTTCACTTTATTATCAGGACTCACAATAAGCGTCATGAGAAACAAAAACAAGTACTTCTGAAGGTTTGAAACAATCCGATGTAATTACCAATTATCCACCAATGTTTTGTTAATGATTGAATAGTTTGATGGTGTAATAAGAGCGGATAGAGGAGCAATAAAAA
>JZLH01S0226539.1:52500-66316 GCA_001188425.1 Eucidaris tribuloides
ATTTTGAGTAAGGCGTTTTGATTCTAGGGCCATTTTTCGGAGGCAATGCAATTTCCCAAATTTGCCAATTTTTCAAAAGGCAGGCCCTCGCTTTCATAAGGAAGTCGATGCGAGCTATGCACTGAACTCTACACTACACTAGTGTAGAGTGCAGTGGAGCTATGTCTCCATTGTCATTGCGGTTTGTCCGGTATGGCAAGCTGAGACGCCAGAATATCTCGACGTTCCGATGACCGCCGCTGTTGAAAAATTGGCAAATTTGGGAAATTGCATTGCCTCCGAAAAATGGCCCTAGAATCAAAAGGCCTTACTCAAAATCAATGATCTTGGTATCATTTTATTGGAAAAAGAATGTTCTAACCAACGAAATAAAAATTAATAACATTTTACCGATAATGATGAAGAAATTAGCGATCATACTCGTAGCATTCTTTCTGGGCCACCCTGTATAGTAGTTCTAATGTCTTAGAATCTAAGAAAGTTTGGAAAGTTATGCTGCCACTTGTCATTAAACGTTGCGTTCTCCATTCGCAAAGGTTTCAATAAGGAACTGTTGTACTGAAATCATTTGTAATCTACATGTACATTATACATTTATTCAAATCTTCATCCCTCACAAACATTAATGACAAAGTGAATATATTTCAAAATAACGATCGACCACTAAAAGTTCAGATTAATAAATATTTATTTTTTAAGATTATAAGTTTGCCACAACATTTCATTTGGGCATCTCAGCTGATCGCAGGCTTTTTATCGTGATTAGGATAGAGAGGGATGGTTTGTAGACCTACCCTACCGGCAGAACGCCAAGAAGAAGAAGTTTAAGGGTATTATCTTTTTTTTTCATTAACAGGTGCGTCGGGTTCCAGAGATCACATGAATTTGAGGTCGGACTTGTTCAAAGACGGCCGATACGATAAGTCCATTCGCCCGGTCAGAAATACATCACATGCCACGGTCGTTGAAATGCAGTTTTTCGTTGCTCAAGTTCTGGATGTGGTAAGTGCGTCTCATTCTCTCCTACCTCCCAGCTTAGGTGGAGCATCGCGCTACGAGCTAAGCACTTTAAAATTTACAGGATTTCTCTTGCCGCCCTCTACAAACACAGCAAAACATTACTTTGGCGGTTTACCCCAATATGTAGGCTACTTATGAAGGACTTGTTCGTGAAATTTGAAGATCGGTAATTATTCGAAATTTGGAAAATGCACTAAACACTGCTATTTAGTCTGTGTTTTAGACACAGTGCACTGAGACAGTTCTGTAGCATTATTTCAGTATCCATTTATTGGTCTATGAATACTTAACGGCATGAGGCTAGTGTATAAAATTTTGTCATGTATTAAGAATGTACATGTAACGTGTATAACCTTTAAAGAAATTCCGCAATATGCAACGAGCACCAATGCAGGCAAAGGGTCTGAAATTAGATTGAATAGTTTTGATTTTGGCTATACAATAAATAAATTTATAATCTAATAGCAACTGTACCTTGCATAATTTTTTTAAATAGTATTTCCGTACAGCAATACGTTCACCCGATGTCAACTTAAAGTGATAGGCTAACATTGTGGAGCGTCAATTTAAAAAATTGTCAAACTTTGATATCTGAGCTACATAGTAGTGTTCAAATGGACAAATAAACACTGTAGAATACAAAAGTTTGAAAAGTTACACTGCCAATGGCAAGTTATGCATGAATAAACAATTAAAACTCGGGGCGAGTTTTATTAGCCTAGGTGTACACACAATAAGTCTATGGGAGGAAATGGGCAAGTGAATCTGGTTAACTTACGATTTTCACTTTTTTAGAGCACTAAATAATCATTTTGAAATACAATTTTTTCAGGGCTTCATTTTTAGACCTCATCAAAGACACTGGTAGCATGGGTAATCATGTAGCTCAGATTTTTTTAACTGTGGTAAATGTTAGCCAATACCTTTAAGACATTCAAAAAGATTACCATCAAGGTACATGGGAGTGGTATTTTTTTTCAGGTTAAAAATTGATACCCTTTTTTCCATATCTAATGTACATATGTACAAATGTACAAATATACAAAGTACCCCCTCCTTTCCCTTGGCGTTGCAATGACAATTCTGCCTACCTGAAAGAGATTACTTCAACAGCAAATCCTATCGTAAGCCTCAGCTAACTAATATATAAAATGGGGTCCAGCAAGGATTACTTTTATCACTCACATGCCCTAGCGGTTCATTTACCGTATAACAAACAGTTCTAATGACTATTCATCATTGTTTGTAAAACAACGCCATCGTTACGTAATGATAACTTTTCATTAAAAAAAATTGGTTTTATTCTAAATAAAATACAGCAATGCTTCATGTGTATATGAAGAGCTTACATCTAAAAGTTGCTTAATCCGTTTTGCACAAAAAAATGGAGATATTACCATCAGCACACTGGCCGACCATGATAAGATTTAGCTTTGAAATAAAGTTTTGAGCTGATTGCACGAATACAAACGAAATATTGTATATTTCAATTTCATTTTTTTTTTCAAAAGCAGCATGTACAAACTTGGCAATGAAATGCATTTTCCCCAAAATGCACCAAAGTAGACTTAGGGCTTTTTGGACTTACGCTTATCACATGTATCCTCATGAGAGGTTGTATTTCCGGACGGGTTGAGTACCCGGACACCGCGCGATAGAACGGCGCAGTACGCGTCGGGGAACTATCGCGCAAAGTTGCAAACAGAACACGGGTACGCAACATTCATTTTTCTTCGCATGAATCCCGATTTCTTATGAAAATACTGATAGTGATCATTTGAAAATTACGTTTTTTGGCAACATATCCTGAAAAAATTCAAAAATTAAGTATCCGGGTACTCAAGTCCCCACCCTACTACGATTCAGCTCTTTTTATTTGTAGAAATAAGATAGGTGAACTGACATCTGAATTTACTATAAATTTTTGTGGCATGTTCACCAGTGTTGTGGTCTCGATCTCAATTTCGAGAACGAGAACAAGACCTTGACCATTTGTTGCGAGACTCGAACCTTGAGTTCCGAGACCGAGACCCTGGGTTCCGAGACCAAGACTTTGTGTCTTCAAGACCGAGACGCACATATTACACACACAGTACCTGTACACATACCTGTGCACATGCACCTACACGCGCGGACGCGCGCGCGCACACACACACACACACACACACACACACACACACACACACACACACACACACACACACACACACACACACACACACACACGACGACACACACACACACACACACACACACACACACACACACACACACACACACACACACACACACACACACACACACACACACACACACACACACAAACAGAGTCACATGCAATGCACAAGTGTCGAGTAACACACTGTATGTACACATATACTGAAACACAACGTCTACCAGTGGGTCTCGAAAAGTTTTCGGTCCGAGTCCGAGACCAAGACTGAGACTTCGGGTTCCAAGACCGAGACAAATCTTAAGTTTCGAGACCAAGACCTTGGTATTCGAGACCGAGACTTTTTCCTATCGAGACCCAGACCGAGACCGAGACTTTGAATTTTGAGAACGAGACCTAAATATCCAGGACTGCGACTTTTTGCTTTCGAGACTGAGACTTTGAGTTTCGAGACCAAGACCTGTGTTTCTGAGACCGAGACCTCCAAAAGTTGGTCTCGAGACCGAAACCGAGACTGAGACCAAGACCTAAAGATCAAAATAGTAATGTACACTGTAAGAAAGAAGGCTCCATAGGTTTCCATTTTGCCACAAACCGGCATTTCTATACGAATTAACAGGATTTGGTTAAGTATTGGCAACATTTTGGTGCGTATTACAAGATTTTGACATTGAAAGGGTTCTCATTAGTACCATCTATCCGTAATTATTCCCCCAAGAACTATGTTTACGTCAAAATGGTGCTACTAACCACCCAAAATTGGGGTTGCGAAATGGTGCTGCCATGGGAATGAATGGTTGTAAACGGAACCTTTGAAGAACCTCTTAGTCCTCTTATTCTTAGAGTATAAATGATCACTGGAAAAACTGCGTTGACCCTATATAAGCTAAGATCATAACCAAAGTGCATTTATGGGAAGGCAAATCGTATTAAGGCACTTAAGTAATGAGTAGCTTTTTACAGTAGATGAGGATTGAAATCCATAAAATAAATTTCCCTGGGGAATATATACTTCTTGAGGTGACTTAAAGTAAAACATTCGACAAAATATCGGTCTGTGCCTTAATCTTTTGTAAATCCTACGACCTATTTCGGCTTCTCACCATGTAACGTTTATAACTACATCGTTTGGGAATCATATCAAAAATAGGTGCAATCATTGATTAAATAAACACAAGAATCACTTTTTACTTAATAGTTTTGATAATCACTCTTAGATTATGAGATACATTCCGTGCGCGAAAAATATAATATTACCACTCCCATTTGAAGACAACAGATCGTCAGGTGATATGGAAGAACTCGTTTCATTATTTGAAAATTTTTGAATGTATATTTCAAGCTTAAAGCAGTTAAAGAAGTTACCAAAATAACGTTAAACACATCCGCCTTTTCTCACGTGTTGCCTAACAAACTGACTGACACAGGAACAAACAATGGTCACACAAAATGTTATTATTAAAAGGGACTGAAACAAACCAAATTAATTTGAGTTGAGTTGAATTCGAGTCAATCAATTGCTGGTAAAGATAATGACATGCAACAAATTATGCATATATTTGCAGAAACGTATTTAAAATGCAGATGCTAATGATATACCATTGAGAAAATGATTTATGAGATTGTATAATACGTGTATTTTTTAGGTAGATGAGTAACTGGACATGATTATATGGTGAATAATGTGGTGCAGTAAAAACAGGACATGCATATTTCAAAAAGAAAATGAGAACAGTTTATACTTGCAAAATTGAGATGTATATTGATACTATTTCTATATCATTTTTCGTAGGATGAACGACTGGAAACGTTCAAAATCAACGCGTGGTTGACGATGGTAAGATGCCTTTGCATGTTTACTTAGTTTTTGTTTTTTGTTTATTGTTTGTTTGTATGTTTGTTTATGTATATGAACGTGTGTGCCTTTAAAAGTAATGTAAAACCTGAAAGCGTTTGATGACTGGAATTAAAATTTATAAGAATGATATACGCATTCTGTGAAGGTGATATGTCTTAAAGTAAATATTAAGACACCAGACTGTTTAACCAAATTTTACCAATCCACTTGCCTTTTTACTAACGAACTCCATCCCAATGCCATCTATTTTGTTTAATATATTCATTAGAATAAATCAGCTATAAAAAGGCTTTCAAAGTGAGAAACACTTCTTAATCTATTAATTACGCGTTTCAAATCTTCTTTTGAATATGGATGTGTGTGCCACGCTATTTGCAGAGCTTAGATGTGAATAAAGTACCACTTTATTAACCATAATCAAAGAAAGTAATTAAATAAACATTGAGAAACAGGTATAAATAAAGCAAATGAATAAATAAAAAAATGATTAATTAATTAATAAGATGAAATGAAATGATAACGCGTAATACCTTAAAAATCAATTTATTTCAATTACATGCACTCGATTGTTTATATACCTCGTTTGGTGTGTTGTAAAACCATTATTAATCACAAGATTATAATAGTGGAAAAGATTCAGTACAATCTGACAAACGAAATTAGACTACTCAAAAGACAATGGCGTGAGCGTATTAAATAATCTTCCATTGACATTAGGGATAGTGTATTTACACACACGCTCACAGACCAACACATGCACTCACACACACACACACACACACACACACACACACACACACACACACACACACACACACACACACACACACACACACACACACACACACACACACACACACACACACACACACACACACACACACACACACACACACACACACACACACACACACACACACACACACACACACACACACACACACACACACACACACACATACATACATTCCCTCACTCACAATCTGAGTAAGACTTTGCCTTACGACTTGGTGTAGTAATGACAAGAATTTCATAATGATGCATGACTGTTTAGCTAGGTCAAGGCATACGGGCAACAGCGTAATGCTGTGCCATAAAGCACAAGATATTTTAATTGAATCAGAATCGTTATCTCGTGGTGAAGGTCTTTCAAAAAAGGTTAAGACAACATGCTACACTGTGTATGGATAATCCGTTAATTCTTGTCTATCCTGCGATAGTGAGAGTGTATTCGTTCCTTGATGTGTGTGTTTTCATTCTTGATAATAATGTCAATGTTGGCTTCTTCTTTAATGTACTCATATCTCGAATATATAAATGATGGCGTAACTACCTTCCAGACCATAATGTATAATGAGATGTTAATAACACATAAACTGGAACACACTGTTTTCATACAGCTTCAGTACTTCATTACACATGTAACAGATCAATCTTGGACATGTTAGCGATATTAAAGGCCCATAGTAAATTTAGAATGAAATCGCGTTCTCTCAAATAATTGTGAAAGGGGTACTTAAATTTCCCACAATATATGGTAAAACGTGTTGGCTGCGTGATCAAGTTATGTACTCATTCCTTATTGCGCCATATTCCAGGGTTGCCATGTTTTTTTTCGTTTGGTCGGCAAAAATTAAAGTAACCGCCAAACCACTTTCAGGCGGGGGGGGGGGGGTTACGATGTCATACCTGAAAAAAGTCATTATGAAACCCAATTTTTCAGTAAAGAATATATCCAAGCATATAATGCATCAGTTAGGTCTTCATTACATTGTTGCACTCAATCCTTGAAAAACATTAAAAACTATTACTCGTGTGCAGCATGATAATACATTATGATATACAGAGAGTTTATTGGCGACTATTATTACCTGAGATTAGTTTGCTGACATCAGTTTGGTAAAAGGATCTCTATGACTCGCAGCTTTACCTGATTACGTTTCCTTTACTTTGGTAAAAATTGAGGCGAAAGTAAAGCTCCTTCTAACAATAGTAGATTATCATTTGCTGCTGCTCTCGGACCGCTCCTTTGGTGTTCTGCTCATTGAACTGGCAGAGCTTCATTTTCTGCCCGCGGGTCTTCAAAAGTTATGACCGGGAATTTGACGTGGCGTCTTCCAATTTTCTTTAATTATGTGGGCGTGTGACTCCAAATGGTGGTCATTGATGAGAGAACGCAGTGCCGTGGATAATTTATCAGCCTCGGCCTGCAGTGTAATGATAGTACACTATCAAGATACTTGATTAGGGCGGTTAATGTAGAGACTTAACGGTCGCGGGATATTGGATGTGATCCGCGCGGGGTTTCAGGCAAACAGGTATAGTAAGCTTTTGATTTAAATTAAGTGACTAGGTAATATAGACGTCTTTACATAGACTACAGAGCTTTAACGAGAAAATATAAATAAGGCCGTCAATTACCACCAGTCACCCTATACTGATCAATCAGTTTTCGACAGATTTATTTTCTCCCACTTTTGGCGCGCGTTGTTAGTAATTAGTGGTAGACAACTGCAAAAAAATGTCGGATTCAATCTATGACCTACCTTATTACGTTTTCTTACTTTGTAAAAAATAGGCTAAGTAAACTTAGATCCTTTATTATGTTGTAAATGTTGTACACATCCCGAGTATTAAACTCATTTTTCGTTGTGACTATTCCTACAGCGATGGTTTGATGAATACCTGAAGTGGAGACCCATATATAAACGGAGTCAGCAACTTTAAGATATCCAGAGATGAAGTGTGGATGCCAGACTTATGGCTGTATAACAAGTACGTATACTGTATGAATTCGTTCCCGCTGGGACCTCGATTGTAATCGCGAGATCCGAGCCCCGTCGGATTAACCATATTAAACACACACAAACACACACATACATACGCGCGCGCGCGCACACACACACACACACACACACACACACACACACACACACACACACACACACACACACACACACACACACACACACACACACACACACACACAACACACACACACACACACACACACACACACACACACACACAGACACACACACAGACACACACACAGACACACACACACACGCAACACACACAGACACACACAGACAGACACACACACACAGATACACACACACACTCTCTCTCTCTCTATCACACACACAAACACACACACACATTTTTAAAGTATTTAAATGGTAGTATTTATCACAATGGACTTAGGTTTGTCAAGAACTTGAAAAATGTTTGAAATGCTTCCGAAGTTTTATGTTATTAATATTTACTGTGTGTTTTGTTTTTGTTTTTTTGAAAGGGGGGGATTTGTGAAGGTATTTTTCTTCTTCAATAAATGGATTACTCCAAATTTATCAGATTCAGATAACTATCACCCGATTATCTCTTTAAACTACTTACTTTCTTGCAGAAGCATCCTGATAAAAGTTGTTTCAATTCCAAAGTAATGTAATAAACGATTCCTTTAAGACTCTTATCATTGTAATTGCCACTCAAAAATAGATCACCAAACTCGTTTTGAAATAAATGACCAGATTAAGATCCCCCAAAAGTGCTACAAAGAAAAATTTGTTACAATACTCTTAACGTTTCCATTGGTCACTGTATTTAGGTAAAGAAAAATTGTGCGTGTTTATGCTTTAGCACTGCACTGAACTAAAATAGAATAGGATTAATCCCATCATAAAGCTACCCAACATATTTTCCTTTTTCTTTTTTTTCTAAAAACACTTGGGAATAAGCAAGAAACATAAAGAAAAACTAAATTCAGAACAGAACTTTGGATAGTGTTCTTGATTCTAAATTAGCGAATCTTTTTTTGCATTCATTAAAGCTAACATTTTGTAGATATGCTGCTCAGTAGATGAATTATCATGTTAAGACCTTTAGCAAACTATGCAAGCTATTAAAGAATTCGACTCTTTTGGAATTATGGTAACCAATTTATTTTGAATTAAATTATTGTGTGGCCTTCAGCAAAATCATTAATGTACGTTCATAGTTTTTCCCTGCAATTTTTCATACAAATTCACATATATACCATAATACCATACTTTATGAAATGTACCATTATTCATGTTATTACATGAAGTACTGCAAACTGGAC
Source organism: Eucidaris tribuloides (assembly GCA_001188425.1). NCBI lineage: Eukaryota > Metazoa > Echinodermata > Echinoidea > Cidaroida > Cidaridae > Eucidaris > Eucidaris tribuloides. The sequence goes on from JZLH01S0226539.1 coordinate 61,657, forward strand.
ATCTACTTATAAATGCTTTACTTATACAGATCTACACTCTAACTTATATACTATAATTCTACAATTCTTTAGACATGAGGATCGTTGTATCAACCCCCCCCCCCCCGAAAACTAAATCGGTGCATAAAATCTTAAATCAATTTTTACTGTATTTTTATTCTGCTCTTACCCCGTTGGAGACGATTTGATCTTAAAATAACACACATCCTTCATAGACGTATGCCCGAGATACCTCGTTTCTAGTTCCCACCGAGTTAATTTCCTAGGGACAACTCATGTGACATAATATTCTTATTTGCCCCAAGGTGAGGTACCCAACAGCCAACAGAAATGGTACCTAATTTGATAAACAGATAATAAATCATGTAAAGCGGTATAATGAGCATTCATTATCTGCGTTTTAACAGACCCGTGCCCTTATAGAAATATTTAGATTGAGCTATATTTAGTTCAAATGTCAATTTCAGAATTATGCAACTACACTTTCTTGACGTAAAGAGGATAGGCTACAACAGTAGCATGTCTTGATTTGCACTTGTCCTACCGTGCGCCTGGCAGAAAGTCGTTAGTAAATGCTCCAAGCAAAAGGGCGTTAACAGTGAATTGCCTCTAAATTGATAGAAATGAAACTTATTTCACATTTTTGTCTAACATACTAATAGAAGGACATGAAAGATCATAATACTTTCATTTTATGCGAAATAAAACAATGGTTTTTACGTTACAAACAATTTACTGTTAACGATCTTTTTGCCTAAGGTCAAGCATTTGCTAACAACTTTCTGCCAGGCGCACGATGATTTCGATCTTGTTGTACTCGCTCTTCATACAAGACCTGCACAGTCAGTCGAGTGGGAATGATAAAACGTGCCCGATGTACGAAACGGAAATAGTAAATGGGAAATGGTAACGCAAGCAATAAGATGGTAGATCCATTCAAGGTCATGTGATATTAAATCTGCTAATAAAATGACAAGAACATATCTCTGCAAAGAGGGATATTTATCAAATTGACCTATTTATACTGATCGCAAATTTGAGCGAGAGATTGCAGTGACTGATAGAATGTTAAAATCAAATTAATTAATATTTCAAGACGGGATAGACTCATATCAAATTGGATGATTAGATGGATTTACCTCAACCATAGACCTACAACGTACTCGACCTGATTGGTGCTCCAGATACTTACGTAAAGCATAATCGTCATATCAGCATCTTTATGACAATTGGCTGTCCATTTGCAAGTTTATTCCATTAATGTGTTACACATATTTCTATAGTCAGATACTCCTTCATGAATGACAAAAAATATATATAATTTCATTGATGGAAACTAAATCGCATTAACAAATGTAATACCAAGCAACAAAGCAATACTAATGACAGTAGTGGTGGCGACGATGATGTGGTAATGATTATGATGATAATTGTGGTTTATAAATTGTTTTATCAATTAATTAATTAATTTATTTATTTTATTTATTCATTTATTGAACGACAGATTCGTATTTAACCCTAACCAATCACTATAAACAACTAAAAATAAACGTGCAATAAACTACTTTACGACATTATTTTGCATGTTATTTCACAATTTATTACTGTTATGTAGAATGGTACACATTATACAAATCGTTTAAAAAAATGTTATGATCCGGCAAGAGTTTTAAAGGTATTGGCTAACATTTACCACAGTTAAAAAATCTCAGCTACATGATTCCCCATGCTACCATTGCCTTTGATATGGTCTACAAATGACGCCCTGAAAAAAATTGTATTTCAAAATGATTATTTAGTGCTTTAAACAAGTGAAAATCGTAAGTTGATCGGATTCACCTGCCCATTTTCTCCCAGAGACTTACTGTGTGTACACCTAGGCTATTTAAACTCGCCCTGAGTTTTAATTGATATATTCCATGCAATAAATGCATAACAGGCACTGTTATAATTGAATATGTTTCACTTTCATCTTAATATTTAGCCCGTCATTATTCGAACCCTTCCTTAAAATGCAACAAGCCATATCTGGCGATCCTTCATTAAAGATACTCTAAGGAAATAATTGAAATACTATCGTAAATTAGAATTATATTACCTGATGCATGTAAACGTTTGTCATGTATAAAAGCCCTTATTACCTCATCCTAACTTTTTAAATTCAACCAGCTAGACTTCGGCAGAACGCGCTCATTGTCTAACTGCTAAACTCAAGAAACTATCAAAACCGTATGCCAGAATATCTGAAACTGTATCAATTAACACCACAAGAAACAGAATGACTTTCACAATTTAACAATGGTCAATCATACGCCAGCGGACAATACCAAATGTTCTGTTAATTTTACAACAATAATCTAACTGATGACCAAACACTTAAAGCCCTGCTTATCCCGTAAAATTCACACCTTCTTAATAACCCTGTTACAGGCCCTTCACTCACCATTGTTTATAAAATTACCAACACGACTGACTATTATACAGAAACCGTTCACACAGCTATCAAGATAGTACATGTGGATAAATTCTGCCAGCGTCTATCCGTCAATTACACACCCCAAATACGTCAATTAACTTTTACGCAATCTGTAGCCCCACGCCTCCCAGTGCTACTTCCGATAGAACTTATAAAACTGCCATAATTTGAAAAAAACGCTTTATTTTAACCCTGATATTAAAATCCGCAAAAACTCAACACATTAGTATATCCTAATAACATAAAATGTTTGAAACCTACATCCCAGACCTTTCTCATGTGCTATTATAATATCAATATGATTCTTTTGTATTGTTTAAATCAAAAAATTGATTATACATTATGCACCTTGGCTGGCAGATACCCTTCTTGATTGCCACAATTAGATTTCAACTAAACGAGCCTATGGACTTATTATTTACGTATTTTAATTTTAATTTCATTAGTATTGTAATTTATTTAGTGGTATAATCTGTGTAGTGATCCAAATTATTTACAGTTAATTATTCCCTTAATTATAATTTTGCATTGTAATGATTTCATACCCATTTCTAAAACCACCTTGTTATTAACTGCAAATTGTTTTTTAACTCTGTATATCTATTCCTGAGCAGGACCCCTTGAGACAAGTGCAGTTATTAAACGAACAAGCCACCTGCTAAAAAGATGAAATCAAAATAAATAAATAATAAATAAATAACATAAAACTTTCATTTAGGCATGAAACTACCTTCCAAACTCTGTATTCTAGGTTCTATTCTAAATTCCATATGAAACAATACTCATATTTAGCCCATATCAAACAATTGACAAATCATTTTTAAATTGCAAGCCACCCACAAATGTACTACATCACTTTTAAGCCTAACACCAATCCAGCCCCCCTAAATAAACTCCACAGTACACACATTAAAAATAATTTTAATGTGGTGCAGCGGAACTTACAAAAATTTTAACTGCCCCCCCCCCCCCGCCCTCCACCCCCCCCAAAAAACAAATCCAGCCAAACAGCATCTGAACGTAGCCCGGGGGGGGGCGGGGGGGGGCAGTGCCAAACGACGACCAAGAAAACCCACATTATTGCACCCAGCCGCCCCGTCCCCCCCGCGCCCCCCAACAACAAAAAAAAATCAAATAAATAAATAAATACAAATTATAAATAAATAAATAAATAAAATATCTATAAATAAACAAATAAATAAATAAATAAAATTCCTACTGAAGTGGTCAATTCTGCCAGGCTGCATGCCATATAATGAATATTCCGACAGGTGAGTGGAATCCTTCGACTACCACAATAGAATGATGGTTATACCCAACACTACTTACCGCCACCAATCCCCTAGAATCGCCCCTCAGGTAATCTAATTCATTTGAATTGTTTGAAATAAATCATGATACCTTTTGTTATAATTTTGCAATTGACCAATGTCCATAAATTTTAACTATGAAATTATTTCATTTTTGTTTGTTTTTGTACATTCGCAGTGCCGGAAGTCGCTACGAGGACTACGCGGCAAATTCCATCTGCAGTGTGTATCACACAGGCAAGGTCGTCTGGCAATCACCCACCATCATCAAGACGCATTGCACCATGGACGTTACAAACTTCCCGTTTGATGTTCAAACCTGCACCGTGACCTTTGGCCCCTGGCAACATGGCGCCGATGAAATTTCGCTCAATGGCACCGGTGAGTACCGCATTACTTTTATTTGGGGAATTGCCATAACTCATGAATTCTACCATATTTCAAACTGATATCATCGTAAGAAAAATACTGAGCTGCATTTGGTTGGACCGTCGTTATAATGTGAGCATCAATAATTCATACTGTAGAGATATATCCGCAGGTTTTGGGGTTTTTTTTTTTACCTCCCAATCTCATTTTGTTTGTCGATTTACTTGTATGTTATCTATATACTCAAGATGAGCTTATTTTGATTTCGTGGTTGAATCAAAGGCTGGTCTTTTTGTTCTATTTTTGTTTTGCTTTTTTGTTGTCGTTGTTGTTTTGTTGCTTCTTCATCCAACTGAGTCAGTTTGGCTTCTTCCAACTAGCGCCACATCGAGTACATAATTTCGATAACGTTTTTTTTTTATTAATGTTTTCCAGGCTCGGCTGACAAATACCTCCGCAGTTCGGGCGAATGGGAAATCACATCCTTTCAAGCGAGCGCCAACTC
>JZLH01S0226539.1:85976-97393 GCA_001188425.1 Eucidaris tribuloides
TTTTTGTTGTGTTTATTTCATACTACACGTATACTGTAATAACGATTTTTTTTCTTCCACGTATACATGAAAACAGCCAAAATACCGCTAAAAAGCTGTTTGGCGGACACTTCAATTTTCTGCCCTCCAAGCTTAGTGAAAACCGCCAAACTTGGTGTTTTGGCGGGTAAACCGCCAAATTGTCAACCCTGATACCATCCTTCACCTGAATTATGAGAGAATAAATCACAACTTCTTTGCTGTTTATACCACCTAGTTGCTACACAAATATATTATCATAGCAATCACCTTCACCTTCACCTAAAACGTCGACGATTAAAACATAATTTTAATTTAAGCACATGATCCTGAAACAATCGATTAAATCAACTGCGTGATGGTTTTTTCACAATTGTGTCCGAAAATTATAGGACTATAGTTTAAATTTGTGCACTATCTGATAAACGTGCAGAATGGATTTTATTTTCACGAGGTTCACTGTTTTGGTAATCAATTTTTTCTGCATTAGACTGGAAACTTTAATATGCTCCAAGAGTGAACGACGGTAATCACAGTTATGCACGCACATAAACAGATGTCTGCTCATATTAGTGTGAAGGGGTGAATAATTATTTAAATCAATGCGGTGCTGAAAGTGATGGCTGTAAAAACAACAACAATCATGGCCTCCCTTTATTCATTGATCTCAGATAAAATTCGTGGCGTGTGTCAAAGATGGTTTACATTTTTTGTTCCATTCTTGGGAATTTATTTGCTTACTGCAGAATACAAGCGGGTTCACATTAATGCACGGCTGCAGGACGACTGCTTGCTAACGGCTCTTTGATCTGGGAAATAACGTTGTGCCTGTTGTACCTTATAAACCTGTACTTGTAAGTTTTAAGTGTTTGTCATTTGTTTTCTTCCAGTAAATGTAATTATTTATAGCCACGTGTAGTGTGAGAGAGTAAGCTGCAAACGTGTATTTTCGCTGTAAGTAGTTGTTATATAATTAATGAACACCCCCCCCCCCCAATTTTAAAAACACCACGGTTACTTTGACAATGTGTTTGAATAGTCAGTGTTAAAATCCATCTGGTAATGCAACGTCCAATTCAGAAAAGGTTTTTGTTTTCCATCTATGTTTAAGGACTTGCTGTTTCTTTTCAGGGCCAAAAACTTTAAAAATCTTTTGTAAATTATGTTTAAATGAGCCAATTGCGTTTTCTCTGACTATATACATTCTGGCAGTATAATCACCGGGGAGGGGGGGGGGGGGACTCACATACATGCATATTGGGCATACGGGGATGTGCCGCTGGGAATAAGGGTGACTTTTTCAAGAAAGATCCTTAGACATGGGTCCCGTTTTCATTCACAATGTTAAAATTTTGGCGCGCTTTGCGCACAAACACTCACATTTTCACATTTTGACGCGCTTCGCGCGCAAACATATTTTCAAATTTTCAGCGCGCTTCGTGGGCAAATATTTTTGGCACCCCCCCCCCCCTTTGCAAAATGCTAGATTCCCCCACTGAAAATATGTACATGGGTACATTTTCACGCAAAATCCTTAGACATGGGTGCCTATTTACAGTAAAAGGACCCTTAGATGTGAGTATGGTTTCGTACACCCCCGTCCGACTATAATCTGAGTTCCCCCCCCCCCAATTGGGATAATCAAATACCAGTTAAGCCGTCCAGACTATGAACAGAAAACTTTTAAAGTCATTTATTGTTTATGCATGAACTTTTGCAGCTTCCAATTTATGTCTGATTGTATTTGAATAATGGAATCACATGGCCTGAGTCTGCGACATCACAAGACCCTCCTACCGGTCATTGTTACCACACTGCTTGTGAGTTTCGCCGGGTTGCTAACTACGCGCGACTCCTTGCCAACGACGTTACACCACATTTCTGTTCACTCTTCATCACTCCGAATGCCATCTTTTAAAGAGGTAAGCAATTTATAGGGTTTTTTTTTTCCAAATGGGTAATTTTATGAATAGTTGCTTCATTGAATTATCCAAATCAACAATATTCCACCAGCATTCCGTAATATGGATTTTTTTTTAATTATCCATATTAATTGGTGTTATGTCCTTTTGTTTATTATTGCAATATGTCTTTGATATATATTGGGGCCTTTTATCAATGTAAGCACATTCACTGTACTTCTTTTAGTCCCCCAGAAGTTATAATCTCTATATTAAATGTCAGTTTTTGTATATACTGTTTTAATGTTGACATTCTAGAACACACAACTGTAGACAGTTATGCGGTCACTATATAAACATAACAAATATGTCCAGATAGAAATCGGCACATGAATTAATATGTCCCGTGGACAAAGATTCTATAACAAAGCAGTGGAAAACTGGAATAGGCGCTCATTGATTGCTCACTTTTCAAAGACACTTAAAGGGACTGAAAGTCGCATATCGTATTGTTTTCGGAGGTGGCCCGGCTCGGGTAATATTCGGGAATGCCCGTATGCTTTCGGAAAACGTGGGCGCACGAATTGTGTGCATTTCCCTATGCAGCCCGCATTCACCCGAAAAAACAAACAAACGCGAACTGAACCCAACGGCAAATTCTGTTCGTAGCTCCATGATTGTTGTACTTTGTGCATCTATACGATGGTATACGTTTTACCATAAACGCACATATTTTATTGCACATGTTAAATGGAAATGAATTGATTATTTGTATCATTTTGTGCAAAGGTAAAGATCTCATATATCTTTTATATCGAAAGACCTCTCTATCTCTTCCCCTAGCCTCGTCGACCTCCTCTCGTCGGATGTCCGGCAGAAGGGCCCTAACATATGTTTCCGGCAGAAGGGCCTTAACAGAAAGGTTTCTCTTATTTGAGAAATATTGCCTGATTTGACATTTGCACGGAACGATCTAGACATATCACATTACTTTAATATTTCAAATTAAAAGAAAAATTGGTTTTCAAATTAGCGACAATTTAGTGTTCAGGCCCTTCAGCCAGGGCCTTTCTGCCGGACAACTAACGCTCTGTCTTTATCCCTCATTTGCCCGTGCACCCACATCTTTGTACCATGAAATGCATGGAACTATATTTTATCTTGTATGTGTTGATTTTATGCATAATTATTTCACATATTATTTTCAGGCAAAATCGCTGAAGGTTGCAACACAGACGAGCGAGAACTTTTCCACCTATCACATCATTAACCAAAGAGCCATGTACAAAGTCAATGAAAGAATTCAAGTCCTCATCCAAGCCCGAGACACGTTGAACAATGCAAGAATATCGGGAGGCGATTATTTCCGCGCAAAGATCGTATCGAAAGGTGTCAAAGCCGCCGCGAGAACAGACGGTGAAATAATCGACTTCAACAATGGAAGCTATCTGGCCAAATTTACACTACGGTGGCCGGGAGAGGTCAAAGTCATGGTCATGTTGGTAGATTCCAGCCATGCGGTGGAAGTTTTGAATCGAATACGTCGTACTTATCCATCGAGGGCGAGCTACATTGGTACCTTCAAAAAGGGGGAGGTGAAGGAAGCTACTCAATGTAATGTAGACCAGTTTGGAGGACCGGTAATTAGCATATTTTACTGGTTTGTATCGGTATTGGCGTATGTTATTTTTGTATAAGGAACCCCTATTATAATGGCAGCGGGTCATGATAATGTTTGCGTTGATTGTGGAAATGATTATTTATACATGTACCAGGATTTTTAGTTTAAATCTGTCATTTGACCTAGAGTAACAGGATTTTGGTTCTACTCTTTTCGACCACTCGATTTTAAACCTTTATTTGACATAAACCCTATTTTGCACTAAGTACTATTTCAGTCTTTAGATCTGGTGTTATTAAGAGAAAACTTATTAAGAAAACAAGCGTCATAATCCTCTTGCACACACACAGACACACATACAACCACAACACACACACACACACACACACACACACATACAACCACAAATAAAAAAAAACACACACACAAACATATATTTCACGATGGCTGTAGAGTTTAAAATATCCTCAAGTTTCACAAGGAAATGTTTTAATAGACAATAGGATATAAACATACCGACAAAGCAAAAAAAAAACCGGAGAAACATTCATTATCATTTTATTCCGGGCAAAAATATATCATTCAATTTATATTATTTAATTCACTTTATCTGATTCATTCTTTGTCCGTCTTATTGTATTCATTGCTTGTGTGTGTGTGTATACGGCTGCCATTGATTATTTTAATTATTAATAATTATCATCAATTATTTTGTGTGTTTCATTTCATTACCTTCCTATTTTAAATGTTTATGCTTAAAGACCTAGGCTGTCATTGTGGAGCTTCAATCTAAAAGTTGTCAAACTGTGATATCTGAGCTACATATAGTAGTGCCTAAATCGACAAATAAACAACCTATACAATACAAAATTTTAGAAAGTTATGCTGTCACTGACAAGATATGATTGAACAATTACCACTGCGGTGGAGTATAAAATCCTAGATCTACACACAGTGAGTCTATGGAAGGAAATGAACATGGTGAATCTGGTCAACCTGAGTACTCGTAGATGTTCACTTTTTTGAAGCACTAATTCATTTTGAAATACAGCTTTTAGGGCTTCATGTTTAGACCTTATCAAAGACACTGAGAGCATGGAGGATTATGTGGCTCACATTGTTTTTAAACTGTGGTAATTTTAGCCTGTGGCTTTAATTATTGAATTTTGACAAATTGGGTTTTACAAAAACATAGCAATAACTTCTACTGACGTAATTATAAAACACACAAAATGGAGGTAAGTAAATTGCACTATCGTGGCTATAGATTCGCAATTGGAGATTACACAGAAAGGGCGGTGTACTTTGTACAATGTGCATGTTGACGTGTATTTTGTTCTCTCTCCCTCTCTCTGACTTCAAATAGGATGAACAATGTAATTTTACGGATTTACGCACCGGAATCCCGTGGTTTTGCAGAAAACCGAACGATACTCGTTTGGGATGTAAGGACTGGTGGTGGCATAATTCGAAAGGCAGTATCATTTTTGCTGAGCAAACAAAATACATTAACCCCGGAGAAGAAACGTTATTTAGATCGTAAGTATACCGTGAAATCTTCAGAAATGTCGTATACGGTTCTTCGCATTTCCTCGATATTCCACTGTCTTGACCTAAACCCCTCAAAAAAGTTCTGCAACTCAACTTTGAGCATTGATATCTCTCTTGTTATTACAGTATAATTTTTTTTGTATTGATATCATTCAAAAGCCTGCCTATTTCCATGATTATGTATTCATGGAATATGCAAGATAAGGGGCTAAGTCAAAAGTGAAAAGTTGCAAAATGCATTGTTATCACTTATCAGCACTAGTTCAGCATTCATGGAGAGTGGATGGTGTTAATGATGTTATGGTTTTTAATGAAGTGTTATGTGTTGTTTTCACATTTTCTTTTGAATATGAAATGAGATTTAAGTGGGTAATTTTAAAATTATCTTTGTGTTTGAGTTTCATTAAGATTTGTGGCAATTTCGCAAGGTCTCCTCCATCGATCAACACAATGAAACTTCACTAAAAATCCGTCACAACATCATTAAACACAATTCACTCTTCATATAAATGCACGCTGAACTGGTGTGGCATTTTTACAGCTTTTCACTTTTGACTTGGCCCCTTATTAAAATCCCTTGCACATTCCATGAATCCACCATCATGGCAAATTAGGTATCATTGTAAAGGGAAATAGACAGGCCCTTCAATGATATCAATATCAAGAATTATATTATAACATCAAGAGAGATATCAACGCTCAAATTTGAGTTGCAGAACTTTTGAGGGGTTTATTATGGGCTGAAACTAACAAAGGAGAACACCCACTTAAAAAGTCGATGTAATGACACATTTACACTAACAAAACACGTAGTGCAGGGATGTTGAATAATCAGATGCGTAATGTATGTAAGTATGTATGTAAGTGATTAACCAGTCAGTAAGACAAGACGGTAAAACATTGGAAGTCGTATGTCGTACTATTAAAATGTGTATCGTTTCACTTTGTTCCTATTTCCGTTTTTTTTTCATGTGAAATTGTACTGTATTACCTTTACGTAATTTTCGTAGTTTCTGCATGAGATTCATGACTTAGTTCAAGACACATTCATAAGATATTTTCCTATCACGATATCGTGTCCCAAATGTATGTAATTTGATATACCATTCGCGGATTGGTAATTTTCATATTGCTCGTTTCAATTCGTAGTTTGTGGACCATATCGAGAAAAAAAAATGAAATTAGGTATCAGCTTAACGTGAAAGACGTTTACAATAAATTTTAGGTTTTGGCCTCATGAACTGATGCAGAGTTGGTAATTATATGTTGCATAATCACATTTCCCCCACAACTATTGGTCTATGTATTCGTTTCTGACCCCAAATGATTTGGCCCATTGCGTCACTGATCCCTTTGTCATTAGAAAGTCACGTTTCAATCTCTTTGAAAAGACACCTGGTTAATTTAAGATGCACGTGAAGAAAAGATGGTCGTGATAGTCCTTGCGTAGCAGGGTCCTATCGGGTGCATTTGTGATTTATAAGGCAGGAAGAATTCCCGAGAATTTGCCAATAGATGGCGCTAGTTTCTAATTTGCTTCTCAACACGAGACTCGACAAGCATTGAAAAGTTTCCCAGTCATGGGCTTATAACTCGAGAAAATCTAAATATGATCGACTGAACTCAGGATGAAGTATTTCTTAAAGTAATAGGCTAACATTGTGGAGCTTCAATTTAAAAAAAATTGTCAAACTTTGATATCTGAGCTACATAGTAGTGTTCAAATGGACAAATAAACACCCTAGAATACAAAAGTTTGGAAAGTTACACTGCCAATGGCAAGTTATACATGAATAAACATAAAACTCGGGGCGAGTTTTATAACCTAGGTGTACACACGGTAAGTGTATGGGAGGAAATGGGCAAGTGAATCTGGTCAACTTACGATTTTCACTTTTTAAAGCACTAATAATCATTTTGAAATACAATTTTTTCAGGGCTTCATTTTTAGACCTCATCAAAGACACTGGTAGCATGGGGAATCATGCGGCTCAGATCTTTTCAACTGTGGTAAATGTTAGCCAATACCTTTAATTAGTGGCTATCAAAAAGGGTACTGTATGGGGAGTTTCGTGGTATTTGTGAAAAGACCTGGATGAATTTTCATTGCTGCAGATTTCACATGAAAGAATCGGAGAGATCCTCCGCTAAGTACGTGCAAACGGAGCGCTCATGAACAGGGTATTGAATTTAAAACTGGAAAACCAAAAGTCGTTATGAGCATGCGAAGGTGTTATTTCAGAACAATAATCCTTTGCAAATCATGGGTTATATTCAGTACAATTTCCCTGTGGAAGGGGAGGGAACTACCTTCGAAAATTCGGATATCCCAATAAAAATGTTGGACTAAATGTATGCATCAAATTAACGTTTGTGTATGCTTTGTTTATTCGTATAGCTATTCGTTACGACACTTTGATTATAAGTTTATTATATGTATTTTTCCCCTAGATTAAAAATTGATTCGTTTTATGAAAGTAAATTCATTCAAAATACATTCGAGTTAAATGCAATGTCGTTTCATTCGTCTCCCACTCACAAAGGTACAAAAAGTATATCAGTTGTTCAGACTGTACTGTACACGTGACCGCGAAGCCATCAACCGGTAAGTCTGATTTTATGTACAATATTTCTTTGATTTTTTTTTCAGATTTGGTGTATAATTATGGGAAGGCAGCTTCAGACTTCTTTAAACTTAATGGGACTAACCAGATGTCATAATTCTGAGTTTAGCAGTGCAGCCATAAAATATTTTTAATCTCATTAATAGTTAATTGGAGTAGCAATATGCACGAAGAAATCAACAAAAATGAAACTTGAAAGTTGAAGAAATTTTCAAGAACCTGTATAGAAATTCCACATTACACTGTTACAAGTGTTTTATGCTGTTTGACTGAATCCCTATCGTTTTATTATTTTTTTTTTGGGGGGGGGGTTGGACAGTAATTTTTTTCAGAAAGTGGGTTTAATTCCTGTATTCATCTGTTCATTTCAGGTCCATGGCATTGCGAACAGGCTAACAAGCTGTGCATGTAACACTCGTGCTGAGTAGTGAACAACAAACGGCAACATAAAAGCGTGTCTTTCTGTTAATTTTTAATGTGAAAATCTCATCGTTTAAATTCACGGTGGAAATTTTTGCTATCGTCATGTACCTATGCACAGATCGTTAACTGCTTCCATTATGTATCATATTAGTGGTCTATGTACATACACAAGACGATGTTAGCCGTTGACATGTAATTGGTTTAACCACAAATTTACAATTTTAAGGAAACGACCTTTGAAATTTACGAACTCAGGACACAGATGGGTTTATAAAACTGTCTATAAATGTCAGTGCATAAGGTTTTTTTTAATACTATTTAAGGTGGACAGTGGGGTAAATTGAGCATGTCGCACACCTATTGATCCAAATAAGAGTATCTCAAGAACCATAGAAGCTACCCTCTACAAACCATATACCATTGGAAAGCCCAGACTTCAAGGAATCTGAAAATAACAATATCCAAAAAATGAAGATTTTTCAAATGTCCATGTTACAAATCCAACTGATCAAAAGTGAGTAGGTATACCCCTTATTAACATTAAAGTTAGAGAGTATGAACATCCCTTTTATAACTATTCTGCTCTTTTGATGTTGAAAAACTATGTCTTTAAAAAATCAGAAATTACACACTTAAACTGAAAATGCTCTGTTGATATCCCTATCCCTAAAACTTATTATTAATCTGTTGCTTACGACAAGACAAACATCCTCTGAAAATTTCATCAAATCTGAATGAAAACGTTTTGAGTTTTAGAATTTTTTATCTAAAAAAACTTAACGTTGGCAAAATGGAATTTATTGTGGAACCTATATTTTAACACAGTTAAAAATTGTCACATTTGCTTACATTATATAATATATATATATATATATATATATATATATATACACTGTATATATGAAATTCTGACTACGGACGAATGGTTATTCAGTATATTTTAAGGTCGACGTCAGGTAATTAACTTAATGAAGTACAGAAGTAATTATCGGTTCCTCATAAAGTAGGCATATATTGAAAGCTTACACTTCACAAATTATTTTGATCTCAAAAAATGTTTTTTTTATTGTTTTTTTTACCCAACTACCCACCTTAAAAACAGAAGATGCCTTGACTCTGAAACTGTACTGCAGTGTTTCTATCTCGTCGTGTGCCCATTTTGAAATCGTTAATTGTATTCATCACGCATTACATTAGTGGCCTATGAATAGGGACACGACGATCTCAGTTTACATACTAAAAATCTAAGCTTATAAGGGTACCATCAAAAAGATAAAAACGTGACCCAATCTACACTGTTGGTCACATCCTTCTATGTTTTATTGAGTAACTAAACACTTCACACAAAAGTAAGTTACCCCCTGTTCAAAATACCATAACTTTTTAATAAAATAAGTTTTAGAAAAAAAAACTTGGCAGGAATATTTCCACAGTCCTTGGCAAACCTCTGTGTGAAAATAAGATTAATCCGTCAGGCCACGCATGAGTGAGCATGAATTAAAGGCAAAAATGTCACTTTTCAAAAGTCACAGGAGTCATCTCTTATGCCAAAATAATGGTATTTTTTGTTTTATTTATAAAGTGTGCTCACTGAACCCTGACATGGTTACAACCTCTTATGTCCATACAACGTGTAAAGATACACTTTGCTGAAAAATATCGGATTTCAATTTTTTCAATAAACTCAATGGATTTTACAATTTCAAAATTGAGGATGGATGGAATTTGTTAGATTGAGCTCACTGAAGCGTAAATATGTGAAAAGTGCCAAAAGAATTGTTTGGGGGTCAAACGATAGCTGATTAACATAAATAGCGCTTAATCATTCAACAGAAACAGAATTTGTCAAAATCCTGCATTACAAATCCCTCAAAATGACCCTTGTGACTTTTAAAAGTGGCATTTTTGCCTTCATTACGTGCTCACTCATGCATGACTTGACGGAGCTATCACATTTTCACACAAAAGTTAGTCAATTAGTGCAGAAACACTCCTGCTAAATTATTCTGCTCAAAACCATTTCGTTAAAAAGTTATGGAATTTTCAAAAAGGGGGAACTCATTTTTTGTGTAGTGTTTTATATGGTCCAATTGTTAACTCTATCATGTCTATGCAGAGTGTGGATTCACTGCTAATCTGAAGGCACCATGTTTGGTACATCAGCAAACACTGATGCTGGGATAAATTCCAAAGCCTTCTTGTTCTAGGTATATATGAAGTGCAATACTAGATGTTAGATGACCCTAAGAGTGCTCAAAGTACAGTATATGAGTGACTACTCAACATGCTAAAGGAAGAGCGAGTCACTGTCACATTGGTTACCTTGGCACAGAGGATTCTGGATGTTTATCAAGGATGGTCGACGGAAGAAGTGGTGATAACAAGTGATGAATGTTGCAACCTTCTTCCTGTCTCCGAAGACTTTTGAGGGTTTTTGTCAGTTATCCCACTTTGGTTTACATATGTCAGGAAACTGTGATATATGTTTTATTGACTTAAAATGTATTTTGTTTCAAGCAGGTTAATCCATTGATGTCTATTGTTTGAAATATTTATATCGACACAGTAAAACATTAATTAATGAACGTCGACTCTATTTTGGCTTTGGCAAAGGAGAGAGCATATGTGACCTCTCACCTCAATACCCTGATAAAGAAAAAAATACCCTGATAAAGTCGCGCATCTTATGAAACATAAACGTAGAAAAATAAACTTCTTTAAACTTAATGGGACTAACCAGATGTCATAATTTTGAGTTTAGCAGTGCAGCCATAAAATAGTTTTAATCTCATTAATAGTTAATTGGAGTAGCAATATGCACGAAGAATCAACAAAAATGAAACTTGAAAGTTGAAGAAATTTTCAAGAACCTGTATAGAAATTCCACATTACACTGTTACAAGTGTTTTATGCTGTTTGACTGAATCCCTATCGTTTTATTATTAGTTTTTTTTAGGGGGGGGGGGGGTTGGTACAGTAATTTTTTTTCAGTAAAGTGGGTTTAATTCCTGTATTCATCTGTTCATTTCAGGTCCATGGCATTGCGACAGGCTAACAAGCTGTGCATGTAACACTCGTGCTGAGTAGTGAACAACAAACGGCAACATAAAAGCGTGTCTTTCTGTTAATTTTTAATGTGAAAATCTCATCGTTAAATTCACGGTGGAAATTTTTGCTATCGTCATGTACCTATGCACTGATCGTTAACTGCTTACCATTATGTATCATATTAGTGGTCTATGTACATACACAAAACGATGTTAGCCGTTGACATGTACA
>JZLH01S0226540.1:0-18656 GCA_001188425.1 Eucidaris tribuloides
TATCGGGTGGACAATAATGGCTGCATGAATATGACGTCTCAATTTTCAGATCAGCCCCTGGATTCTGTTATGTGATACATCAATTCATTTTCATATAGTTCTTAGACTTATTCATCAGAACCGTCGAGCTGCATGTCAATCAGTGCGCCCAGTGCTGATTAACGTAACATTTCTAAATTTTTAACGCAGGTGATGTTCATGTATTGTTTTAAATACAGAAGTATGTAAAAAAAAAAAAGAATAAAACACAGCCGATAAATGAATGTATAGAAAATCAACAACATGAATATTGAATGAAAAGAAAAACAAATAAAATGAATAAAATATATGAATTAATAGATTAAATACATAAATAAAGAGAAGATAAATAAATAAGATAAATAAAATAGTGAATGACTAAATATAGATACTACATACGTCCCTACTCTACTACTACTACTACTATACTTAACTGACTACTACTACTACTATCTGCTACTACTGCCTACTACTAACTACTACTACTGCCTACTACTACTTCTACTACTACTACTACTACTACTACTACTCTACTACTACTACTACTTACTACTACTACTACTGCTACTACTGCTACTTACTACTACTACTTACTTACTACTTTCTACTCACTACTTACTAACTACTTACTACTGACTACTACTACTACTACTACTACATACTACTACTGCTTACTTACTACTACTACTACTACTACTACTACGTACTACTATTACCACTACTTACTTTTTTTTTTACTACTACTACTACTACTACTACTACTACACTACTTACTACTGCTGCTGTCTCGCTGGCTACATCATAACAACAATTGTATTGTCTATAACAATCCCGAGGCAAATCAGGAGTCATGTGTCCCTGACAAACGAACGTTTTACAACAAGAGCAATAGCGGTCTGAAGCCGACTAGACCACTTCCGTTCGTTTCCGAGTCGAATCAAATTCACAAGATTTAGTTTGACAATTCTAGGTCGCGTGAGAAATCATGATCAATGTTATCAGGTGCATATAATCCGAGTGAGATCGATGTCTCAGTGAATGATACACGTGACAAGTAAGCAGGAGGAGAATCGTGGAGGATCGGGGGAAAGTCATGGCTTCGGTCGTTGGCAGCATTCGTGTCCGCTTCTCAGAGGGACAGTGGCTTTATGGAAGCATTTTAAAGAAATTATGCGGTCAAAGCGAGGAAGTGCAAAATCTCGGACAAATAATATAAATGTTATTTGTTCATAGCGAAAGCCGAATGAACTGCTGAACCGAGAATATAGATGAACACATTCGATGCACTGCCAGGGACGATGCAAATGGCCCAACGGACATTTAGGCGGAGCAAGCGTATCTTGGGTGGGGGGGAGGGGTGGCGTTTGGGTTTGGTTTGGGCGAGGGGAGGGGGATAAAGCGATTTTTACTCTTACTGGCAACCAATGTATTAAGCGGGAAGGTCATTAAGAAGTGCTTAACATTAAACAAATTAATACACAGTCCGTAGACTTTGTGATGTGTCGCTTTCTAGTTCGCGAACTGAAAGGCTTAGATGGAAAAGATAGAGTGCTATCCACGCTCAACTATCACCGCTCTCTTTCTCTTCCTTGTACTGTTGACTGTTCCAATGGCAACCGTGGGTACATGCCTGTGGTAACGGACCACTTAAAGAGCGCATATAATTGTATTCAGACAATTTTCATCAAGAGACCCCCGTTCACCGACCCAACCCCGTGTTCAATTCTTCTTTTAATAATTGTCCGTACGCGAATTAACCTAATCACATGCTTTGGTATCCTGTAGTTGCCCTAGAGTTCGCACACGTAATTGGACCAAAGTCTTTCACGGCGACAGAGTTCGGGAAATTCATGTTTTTCTGTTTTACTTAAGTCAGACGATAATCATGCATGAACCGCGAACCTGAGGTAAGTAGGAGCCTGCTGGTAATAGGTATCGCTACACCTTCTTAGCGCGGACCTCGAGTGAACATAAGCGTACAAGTCTGCATGACATGAAAACATTATTATGTCTCCAGCATAATGACGTTTACTATATTATTATAGTAAATCAAAGAGATAAAATGAGATGGGCAGGACATCTTGTCTAGAACACAAGGACAACAGATGACTAAGAACTCACAGAATGGCAACCAAGAAACAGGCAATGAGAAGACGAGGTCGACAAAAGAGAGATGGAAAGATGAAATATTAACCTACACAAACCACAACAACTTGCGAATTAGATTGGCAACAAATAGAAGTGAATGGAAACTGATTGAGGAGGGCTTCATCCATAACCAACGTTGAACAATGCATGGTGATGATAATGATGATGATGATGATGATATAATGCATGATGATGATAATGATGATGACGATGACTTATTTCCTCTCCCAAAGTGTAGATCGTCGGTGCTGAGTTAAAAGATAAGGGAAGATGGGAAACAAAGACTACAACAAGCAAGTCCCACATGCTCTCCACTGGCCACTTTGACAATAATTGTATTAACACTGACATCAACATGAAGATATTTAAAAAAACGTTCTCTGATACCAATAGCACACCGTCTATGAAATATTTTGAAATTTAATTAAAAATTGTATTAAGATTCAATTCTTTTGACAGGAAGAAATGGGCGGGATAATGACATCTTCATATACCTTGTTTAACTAAATATGACTATGGTAGGAGACTAAAATCGCCAAAGAAACGTCAATATTTGATGACCCAATTACTTAGCCACTCATCTGCGGGCACGCCAACGAAGTAATTGAAGTTTAATCGGTAGGGAAAACGGAATAACAGAAAGATTATCTCATTCGCTGCGTCGGCTAATAACAGTATTGCCATTTGTGATATTAGCAGATGAGGTACATGAAATATTACGCATCATCCAATGACCTTGGCCTTAAGAGTTTGTGCAAATCCTTGCCGCTCTGTCTATCTCTGTCTGTTTTTGCATACAGACAGACAGACAGGGACGACAGACCGACACAGAGACAAGACACACCAGACACACAGACTCATGACACAGACACAGATACAGACACACACAGACATTACACAGACAGACAGACATGACAGACAAAACACATAACACACACACACAAACACACACACACACACACACACACACACCATCACACACACACACCACACACACACACACACACACACACACACACACACACACACACACACACACACCACACACACACACACACCACACACGCAACGCACACGCACACACGTCACACACGCACACACACACACGCACACTACGCACAACACGCCACACACACACCACACACACACACACACACACACACACACACACACACACACACACACACCACACACACATATATGACACAACATTGGACAACTGACATGCTTTATCTGCTGCCACACCAACCTATGGTCGATACAATCTGAAAAACAAACCAACAGCGGTGGGTTCGTACGGTTCCGACCAACCCCCTCTTTCTTCACCCGTGAACTGGTACCTGTCCCTGACGCCCTCTATAGAACCCACGGCCAATAGACACTCAAGAATGGTACAGTCATTATAACTCTTAACAGTCAGCTAACAAATGAACAAATATTGCATAATATGATGAATATGCAAATTGCCACTTTTATTACCATCAATCCATGCATTCTATTGGTATAAAATTCCCTGTATATGAAGAACTCTACAATGAAATCCAATACACTCGCGTTAAATTGTATAACTGTTTAACCACTCTCTAGTTACATATTTTCAATATATTAAACAATACATAAAAGTGCTGGTAGACGAAAGAAGACAGAAACATGAGGGAAATGGAGAGATCTACAGTATAATTTTTAGCCTTGACATGTTCACAAATTTTTTAAACCCATTGAGGTTTGGTGCTTCATTTACACATTTGGAAAAAAAAAATAATGGTATAATGTTGTCAAATTTCAATTATTGACATTTTCACCATGATTATTAATAATATGCCCTATATTATAATTTATTATACAAACACCCCAAGTAGATCCTTGTAGTGATTGGAGGATTGCAGTATATGATATTGAATAATACTCCATTCAGCTGCGGTATGTTGGTTATATATTTTGCAGTGCATATGGCTTATATTTTCGTCCATTCCACAGTATTCGCCCAGTGCTCTACACGTATTGTACACAGGCGCGTCCCAACAAAAGTCTGCTGCGGACATACGGGAGAGTTTAAGTTGTGGTAAGTTTAAACATAACCATACTCACTGCTCTTTAATACGATTTAAAATATTTGGTGATGGAAATTTAGACTAAAATGTAAGAAAACGGCAGAGACATTATATACACACATTCCACTGAACACTTGCCTGAATAGT
This sequence comes from Eucidaris tribuloides, assembly GCA_001188425.1. Classification (NCBI taxonomy): domain Eukaryota; kingdom Metazoa; phylum Echinodermata; class Echinoidea; order Cidaroida; family Cidaridae; genus Eucidaris; species Eucidaris tribuloides. The sequence goes on from JZLH01S0226540.1 coordinate 4,365, forward strand.
GAATAAGACAGAAGAGTATCAGAATATAGGCCTATGTACGGCTAATTTTTCATGACTTTACAATCCTCCAATCAAATGACAAGATCTACTTATAATGTTGTATAAAACAATATCATGAATGTTTTAAACATTCGTTCTATGAGTACAAATACTTTCATTCATGAAAGGTTAAACGGTCCATTCAACTACGCTTCGCACTGTCAAATGGAACGTTTTCTGTCAACTCATGAAATCGTATTTGTAACCACTTTGAACTCATAAACATTTCATTATTTGTATACCATTTACCATTGCGGTCCGTCCCCGTAGTCATAAGCGAACCGCTATCATAAAAAAATAATTCATAAGGCATCCGCTATATCATAATAAGACATAAGGGCGCAGTTCATAAAGTCAATTATGCATAAGGACCGCTGATCATAAATAGACATGGGTCGTTATACTAATATAAGTTATAAGGGTCACTATTCATAATGACCAAAATCAGGGTCGTTATTTATAAGGCGTCCTATTCATTAATACAAAAAAGGAGGGCTTATAATAAAGATCAATATACATAAGGGTCGCTATTCATAATCGAACAAGAGGGTCGCTATTCATAATTAGGAGAGAAGAGGGTCGCTCATTGATAAAGCGTCAATATTCATAAGGTCGCTAGTCATAATCGAAGAAAGGGTCCTATTTCATAATCAAAGAAGAGTGTCGTTATTTCATAATCGAATAATGAGCCGTCGCTATTCATAATCAAAGAAGCAGGTTCGCTATTCATAATGTATGGAAGCCGGTCGTTAATGTTCATAATCATAAAAGAGGTGTCGCTATCATAATCAAAGAAGGAGGGTCGCCTATTCATAATGTATGGAAGAGGTCGTTATTCATAATCATAAAAGAGGATCGCTATTCATAATCAAAGAAGAGATCGCTAGTTCATATTCAAAGAAGAGGGTCGCGATTCATAATCGAAGAGAGGTCGTTATTCAATAATCTAAAAAGAGGGTCGCTATTCATAATTCAAAAGAAGGCGTTCGCTATTCATGAATGTTGGAAGGGTCGTTATCATAATGTATGGGGAAGGGTCGATATTCATAATCATAAAAGAGGGTCGCTATTCATAATCAAGCAAGAGGCGTCGTTATTCATAATCTAAAGAGGGTCGCTATTCATAATCAAAGAAGAGGCGTCGGCTATTCATAATGTATGGGAAGGGTCGTTATTCATAATCATAAAAGAGCGTCGCTATCTAATCGAGTAGAGGGTCGCTATCATAATCAAGAAAAGGGTCGCTAGTCATAATCAAAGAAAGGGTCGGTAGTCATAACAAGAAGAGGGTCGCCTATCATAATCAAAGAAGAGGTCGCTTATTCATAATCCGAAAAAGAGGCGTCACTATCATTTGACCTTTGAGCCTACATACTCCGAAATCAAAACTTGAGCTGATTGTTTTTTGTCCTTCATACCAGATCTAATAAAAAAATCCGATTGAATATTTAGTAAAGTTATTAACGAAATCGGACGTTACGGCACCATGACAGCAGCGTTAAGTATCATCCTCCTCCGAACTTCGTGGGGCGAGGGGATAATATAACCAATCTTCTTCTCTAATTAGAAAATAGGTTACTACCATATGTACTCACGTATGAGTTAAATATGTCTGGAAAAAAAATCTGCCAATGTCACAAATTTTGATGCCGATATAATTTGTCAGTATTTAGACCTGGCAGGTTATTAATCTTAAGCACAATAATCCATTCTGCAGCATGGGAAAACTGTCATTCTGCCCATTCTTGCACCTGGAGAAGCTATAATATTTAGCATAATCAAACCAATATCAGAGTGGCGATTTCTGATATATTTTCCGTCAACAATTTAATCACCAAACAACATTATAAGCCATGTGAAAATGCGATACATCCGGCGGTCGGCTCGTACTCCTATTTCACTACTTATGCAGATTTCTCCACACATAACAGTAAGAAGAATAAACACATTGTAATAATAGCTTTATTACACAAGTACCTGCGTTCACATAAAAATAGCTTTCATAAAAGTTAAATAACACTGATGTTCAAGAACTTGTCAACTATCGGTGTCACAAACTCATGCGTACGATACTTAAATCACGTACATGTATTATGAAATTTGCTTACGAGGACTTGATATCTTACCCAAAAAGTAAACAAAAATAATTTATCCCTGAATTTCAAAGCCATAACCGCAGACAACTACCCCCTAGGACATCCCTCCCCGCGCAACTTTTCCCTCATTCCAAAAGAGATGCAGCAACAAAGAAACTAATTGGAAGAAGAAAGCGAGGATAATATGGAATCATAAATCCTTTCCTCCTCCCAGCGAAAGGGGCTTTTTTAACTAGTAGATCTCATTGTTAGATTAGACATCGTCTTTTGATATTTAGGCACTGATGAAAGTGCTTTTTAGTATGTGGAGAGTTAACGTGGGATTTGTTTCCTCATTTCCCTTTTTTTATAACATTAAAATTGCGACCTCTTCGTTCCATTATTGAATTTGCGCACCTTCTTCGAGTAAATGACGAACGTAATTTTTTTTCACGATGGTTTCCGACCTTTTTTGTCGCCATTATTAAGAGAAACTATCTTCTTCGATTATGAAAAAGCCACCCATTGTCCCATTATGACTTGCCGACCCTATTTTCAGCTTATGAATAGCGACCCTCTTTTATGATTATAATAAGCACCCTTTTGCTTTTGATTATAGAATAGCGACCCGTCTATTTCGATTATGAATTAAGCCGAACCTGGCTTATTTCATTATGAATAACGGACCCCTTCCCATACATTATTAATAAGCGAACCTCTTATTTGGATTATGAATAGTGACCCTCTTATTTTCGATTAATGAATAGCGACCCTCTTAATGATTACGAATAACGACCCTTCCATGCATTATGGAATACGCGACCTCTTCATTTGATTAGGAATAGCGACCCCTTATTTGATTTGTGAATAGCGACCCCTATATTGATTATGGATAAGCGACCCTCTTTTCGATTATGAATAGCGCACCCTCTTTTATGATTATGAATAACGACCCTTTTTCTTTGATTATGAATAGCAGCCCTCTTACATGCATAATGAATAACAGACCCTTTTCTTTATAAATAGCGACCCTCTTACTCGATTATTAATAAGCAGTGACCCTCTCTTCGATATTAATAGCGACCCTCGTTTATGATATGAATAACGATCCTTCCCATAACATTATGCATAGCGGCACCCTCTTCTGTTAATTATGGAATAGCGACCCTCTATATTTGATTATGAAATAGCGACCCTCTTTTATGATTATGAATAACGGACCCTCTCCCATACTTATGAATAGCGGACCCTCTTTCTTGATTATGAATAGCGGACTCTTATTGATTATGAATAGCGACCCTCTTTTCCATTATGAATAGCGGACCCCTCTTTTATGAATTATGAATAAACGACCCTTCCCATACATTATGATAGCGACCTTTCTTTTGATTATGAAATAGCCGACCCTTTACTCGGATTATGAACTAGCGACCTCTTTTATGATTATATGAATAACGACCCTTCCCATACATTATTGAATATGCGACCCTTTTTCTTTGATTATGAATAAACGAACCTCTTATTTGATTATGAATAGCGACCCTCTTCTTATATTTATGAATAGCTGACCTCTTCTTCGCCATCTATAATCAGCGACCCTCTTTTTCGATTCAGGAATTAGCCGACCCTCTTCTTTCGATGATGAATAGCGGATCCCTCTTTATGATTATGAATAACGCACCCTTCCCATACATTATGAATAGCGACCCTCTTCTTTGATTATGCATAGCGACCCTCTTATTTGATTATGGAATAACGACCCTCTTTTTCGATAATGAATACGCGACCTCTTTAATATGATATGAATTATCGACCCTCTTCTTGAATTATGGACTAGCGACCCTTTTCTTTGATTATGATAGCCGACCCTCTTTTATGATTGTGAATAACGCCCTTCCCATTACGTTATGAATAGCGAACCCTTTATTTGATTATGATAGCGACCCTCTTCTTCGATTGATGAATGAGTCGACCCTCTTATGATTATGAATAACGACCTTCCCATACATTATGAATAGCGACCCTCTTCTTTTGATTTGAATAGCGGACCCTACTTTTGATTTATGGAATAACGACCCCTCTTATTTCGATAATGAATAGCACCCTCTTTTATGATTATGAATAACGCACCTTCCCATACGTTCATGAATAGCGAACCCTTTTATTTATTTATGAATAGCGACCCTCTATTGCATTATTGAATAGCGACCCTCTTGTATGATTATGAATAACAAACCCTTCCCATGACATTATTGAAGTAAACCTCTTTGTTGATTATGAATACCGACCCTCTTCTTTGATTTATGATAAGCGACCCTCTTATTCGACTTATGACTAGCGACCCTCTTTTTCTCGATTATGACTAGCGACCCTCCTTCTTTGATTATGAATAGCGACCCTTTTCTTCCATTATGACTAGCGACCCTCTTACTTCGATTCAATGAATAGCGAACCTCTTATTTGATTATGATATAGCGACCCTCTATTTGATTATGCTAGCGACCCTTCTTCTTTGATTATGAATAGGCGACCCTTTTTTTCCATTATGACTAGCGAGCCCCTCTTAGTCGATTATGAATAGCAAACCTCTTCATTCCATTATGATAGCGACCCTCTTCTTTCGATGATGACTAGCGCAACCTCTTCTTTCGTTATGAATAGCGACCCTCTTCTCGCATTATAAATAGGACCGCTCTTCTTTGATTATGAATAGCGACCCTCTTCTTCGATTATGAATACGGACCCTCTCTTTCCGATTATAAATAGCGACCCTCTTCTTTGATTGATGGAAATAGACGACCCTCTTCTATCCATTATGACTAGCGGCACCCTCTTCTTCCATTATGAAATAACGATCCTTATGATATTTGACCTTTGTGAATACTGACCCTCTTCTCCTATTATGAAAAGCGACCCTCTTCTTTGATTATGAGTAGTGACCCTTATGATTAACAACCCCAATTTGGTATTATGAATAGCGACCCTTATGACATATTATGTATAGTGACCCTTATGACTTATTATGAATAGCGGTCCTTATAGTTTATGACCCTTTTCTTCGATTATGAATAGCAACCCTCTTATTATATTATGAGTGGCAATCCCTATGAATAATGGTCCTTATATGTTTATGAATAATGACCCTATTTTCCCTTTATGAATAGCGACCCTTCAAGTATAGGAAATTACACGTTATGAATAACGGCCCTTATGAAACATGGTCCTTATGACTAGCGACATTATCCCTTACCATTTGGGGTGTTGCATTAAACTATATTAATTACTATTGTAGTTATAAGGTTTCATCATTATTTTTTGATTCGATGATGAAGTTCTAACTACATGTATATATCATATTCATGGCTGAGTGGCAAACCGTGCATCTGAAAACGTGAAAATATTCAGGTTGCCAAAATATGGCTGCCCAACACTAACAAATGGGATAGCCTTTTGTTCCTAGAGATATGAAATCTGAAATTTGGATAGAACTCAAATTTGTTGTTGTTTTTTTTTTAGCTATACGACTACATAAAAACATCACTTTCACCTAAAAATAAGATACAAGATTTTGTCACCCATGCAATAAATTGAATATAAATTAACTATATATACCACTGGGTTGAATGGAAGGCACTATTTCCAGACATCATGACTGTTCACAAATAGCTGTATGAGGAAGCTGTTTCAAATTTCATCTCACTGCTAGTTGCACACAACAAGACAGTGTAATCTATTGCCAATATCACCAAAGACCATTTGATTTGTTAGACTAGTAATCACATGGTACATACTCGATTATATATGATTAAAACACAAAATACCTGCAATGTTACACCAATACTCACTTTACGGGATAAGATGTGTTTGGATAATATATATTTGTCACTTCACAATATTATAACCTAGTGGTATCATGGGCATGCTATAATAACCATACAGACAATTATATTTTTGCATGTACTGAAAAGACGACAACTTGTGCATAAACTGTGATCATATCATTTTCATAATCAGTCACAATACTTCTCATTTTATGACTGTCCTGTAACAAATAATATTTTGAAATTTAGTTCAAATTAAAGTTAACATTAAATAACATACTGACAATTTTAACAATATTTCATCTCTATTAACCCATTGGCTACAGGAACCACATGTGCCCTGTGTTAAGTCTACGGGATTTTACGAATCTTGGAGGCAACAGATAAACAAATGGATCCACTGAATGTCACCCAAACTGAAACAAATATTTTTATCATCAAATGTTGTACGATGTATTAAGGTAAATACAAATGGAATGCGATACTTAGAAGGGAAATGAACATATTTCTGTCAATAACATTTTTATTTTATTCTTTTGTCACAACTGGAAGTGTTTCACGGTGTGCAATTTTCAAGGCATTACTATTATTGAATATAAGCCTATCTCAACACACAATATAAGGAAAATTCACTCTCCACCGTAAAATGCAAGTATATACTGCCTGCTGCCTTTAATGTTGCAATTTTGGGTTCAATTTCTGTTTTGGTCACACATGTTGGAATAAACATGCTCTTTTTCTTCAACTATAAAAGTGAAAAAACAAATTCCTTCTGATCTGAATATACACTGCAGTCAGTGAAGGTATGGGATGAGATTGATTTATCTTTTACTGGTCTCATTCCTACTGTTCCCTTTGATAGTGAGTCTTAAATTGATTTTTTATTCATTACAGTTTTTGTTGGTCTCTAAAATCTTTTTTTAAATCCCTTAGCGCACGTTGTATTGCTATAATAAATCACAAAAATCTAATGGCCAAAAATATACATTACAATGTCTCTGCTTGTTTATACAGAAACTATACAATATTGTATCCAGATGCAAGTGACATAAACCATAGTTCTGCCATGCAACGCTTTCATACAAGGACCATTAGCAAACACATTTACAATCCATTTACACTTTTTAGCATTAATTTTCGAGAAGAGTATAAACATAAATTTTAATTTTCCTTTCTGTCTTTTGAAAGTGGGGGGCCACAGAGGAAAAATTGCCACCTTATACATAACTTCTTTGTGCCCAAATCAAGCAACCAAATTGTACCTATTGCTCAGACTTCCATTTTAACCCACCCTATCCAACCCATCCCCACTCACACCCCACCAATATTTTCTTCCCAACAGTAACACTGTCCAATTCACCACAAATTTTCACTTTGTACACCATAAAACTGGTTTCATCTCCTCCCGCATCAGGCAAAAGTTTACATATTATCTGTATATAGTTTCATAACATACTATATATATAAATGAATCTACATTCTACATCTCTATATATTAATATAATGTTCTAAAGGAATATATCCAAACATATTATGCACGTACAAACAGACAATGTAAGTTTAAAAGTTACCCATTCATTTAAATTCACATAATTTCATGTATGTGTTAGATCTTTTGCCACTTTATTTTTGTTTCCCCACCCCACCATTTGCCTGATACGTTCATCACAAAAAAATTTCCACAAATAAATATTCCAACACAACAATAGCCCATAACCAATAAGGCTTTTTTGTGTATTGTTTTACATGCTACCAATACATGTATTTAACATCACTGCATAGGTATTACCAAGTTTGAGATAAAATGGAATGAAAGGGTTGAAGTTATAATAAATACCATTAACCTATTGCTTGTTTAATTTCCCGCTTCCTTCATATTTTACACACTGGTCATTCATATCTAGTCCTTTATTTTCTTCAAAATGTGTACACTACAGTATATGTTGTCAAAGGATCATACAACTCATCATGATTGAAACTTTGTGGCTCTAAAAGTTGACTCTGTATTAAGATTTGTTTCTGCTATCAGCTGACATTTATTGATATTTCAAAATGCAAATAAACACAACTCTACTAATGAGTCAATACTGTATAGACGTGTTCTCATCATTTTGAACACAAATACAAGTTTATTTGTAATTTGTCATAATAATTTACATTTTTAAGACATGTGTAATCATTTAATCATAACAAAAATTGGCATTATTTATTCATACCCACACTTCCTCCGTGAGTTGTATCATGCTTGTGATCGTGACTGGATTTCATCTTTAGTTTGTTTTGGGCTATTTCTGTGTAGGGAAGTGGGTGAGCAGTCTGTAAGGAAGAACAAAAACATGAACATATATATAATTATATTAAGCGAGGAACCTTATATGCAACCACTCCAGTAGCATAGCAAAACATCGCTCATGCCCTCACTATTTTATCAGTGATTAAGGCGAAGGTTATGTGCTCAACAAGTCAACAGAAAAGGAAAATCAATGCATCAAATACAATTTCCACTGGACATTTTACGTATAGTTTTGTTTATTACATTACGCTGTGTATGATGATATGGGTATGTGATCAAGTAATCTACATCTTTGGCCTCTTCTGACGTATTATTAGACTTTGAGCCCTCTTCAATTTGCCAGTCTACCACAAATGTTGCAATATGTAATCTATTGATAAGTATTGAAGCTCACACCAAACTTCCATCGTATATCTGCCTGATAATTGTAAGATACAGTATTGCATATTCAAGCTTATTGGTCTGTTATTCAACCCGTATCCCACGAAGATACATTATCTAGCTTTTAACTATATTTCTAAATTTGAAGCTCACTTAGCAATGATATAACACACACTACTTCTGAAATCAAGCAAGGTGTTTCTCTTTAGTCTTATTTGCTGTAAAATGTTAAGCATCAGTAACTTGTAGACATGTTGAAACATGCTGCTTGTATGTTTAGAATACTGATGAAATAATGTCTAAAAAATGATTGGTGTACTACTTCAATGCTTGTTGCCTTGTTCAAATCCAGGACTGGCAAAACACATCACTGAACAATGAACCCAATATGAAATGAATGGAAAGAAAATACATTTTGATATTTCATTTACTTTTTTCTTTGTACTCAAACCAAATTTGGCATAAGCTGAAAGGTCAATTCACTGTATTTCTCTGCAAAACTTTGTAATTTTGTGACAAGTATTTGGAGAAAAATTCAATATGTGTTTCATTCAATGAACATGCTCAATAATATTGTAAGGAGATTAACCCATTAAGGGTGGTTTTATTTTGGTGTAACACACATTCCCCATAGAGCCCACTCTAGATATCTCGGGACTGGTCTTATATGAATTAAATCTGACTGAATCACCCGTTTGAAGACAGTGCTATTATAAATGTATATTTTAGCATACTATCACCTTAGAACAAAAGGAAGTTTGGTTAAAGACGCTATACAGTGTGTATAAAAAAAGTAGACACTTAGAACAAAAATTATTTTTAAAAAAATTCATGTTTTTGAGATTATTTTTTGATATGATTATTTTGCCTTGACACTAAGCTATCTGATGACACTATTAGTATTGCAAGTATTTCACGCATGAGTGAGCACAGCCCACTTTTTCGGCCAAAAATGCATTTACACACAGAATGGTGTTCTTATTGTCAATGTGTAATGCCTTGCAGACCGATGATGCAGAAGATTTCAACTAATGTGCACAAGTATTGAATCCTCAGCATGCTCAGAGAAGAGCTGTTATCAATTCTGTGACAAGATAGACAAAAATGAAGCAATGATTCAGATACACCCTCCGAAAAAAGAAGAAAATGTCATGTTTGCAAGATGAACTGTGAATTGACAAAAATGACACTTTCTTTTTTTTAAGGAAGGTGTGTATCTGGATCATTGCTTCACTTTTGTCTTTCTCGTAACAGAATTGATATTAGCTCTTCTCTGAGCATGCTGGGAATTCAATACTTGTGCATATCAGTTGAGAGCTTCTGCAGTACCGGTCTGTGAGGCATTAAACATCGACTATAAGAACACCATTCTGTGCACAAATGCATTTTTGACCGATTGGACAAAAGTGGGTTGTGCTCACTCATGCGTGAAATACTTTCAGTACCAAGTGTCATCAGAAAGCTTAGATTCAAGGTAAAATATTCAGATAAAAAAATAATCTCAAGATCATGAAATTTTTGTGTAATAATTTTTTTTCTAAGTGTCTACTTTTTTTGATACACACTGTATAACACCGTGGAAGACCCGTTGAAAACATTGTTAAACTTTGCTATCTGATATATCTGACAGTGTTTGAATGGACAAATAAACACCCTAGAACACAAAAGTTCGGACAGTTATGCGTCATTAGTAAAATACGTGCAAATACAAATTGGCACATTAATTATTCTCACCTGATAGGGAATTCTGCAACACAGCAGTCTAAATGATTTTCACTTTTTCAAAGCACTTAATGATCGTTTTAAACTGCAATTTTTTTAGGGCTTCATTTTGCGACTGTATCAGAGACACTGGTAGCATGGGGAATCATGTAGCTCAGATTTTTTACACTGGAAACATTGTTATACGATGCCTTTAAGAAGATATATTCTGGTTGATCAAGATATGACACTTACCGGTTCAGCTTGCTGCGGAATGTACACATTTTGGTTGCTGGGATCCGAATATGCAGTTTGTGGAGGTGCACCTAAAATCACACACAGAACAAAAAAAAAAAAAAAATCAATGTAGTCAGTGTGATAATAGTATACATCCATAATACATGCACCATATATCAGTGTTATATTCAAGACCGGTCATGCCAAAAAAACTTGCTGTACCACATTCATTTATTATGAATAAATTTTTGGTTAAATGATGAAAACATGTACTGAAAATAGGGCCTACTGAAAAGTTCTATGTGATGATATAAAGAATCTCATATCCTGACCTTTACAGGCATTAATAATTATGACTTGTAGCTGGTCCCCACACTATGGTAGTCATGACTGTGGACTGTGGATGGGAGGGTTCAGGGTACAAGCCAAACAAAAGTGGAAGTTTGCAGACACCACCCCAACCCTAGGCGAGTGTGTCATAGGTTCTATGGGAAAGTCCAGCCCACAAGACCGAGACTCATCAACTATTTTATTTCGTACCTCTCAGTCGGGTTATAACATGAGATCCCGCCTTGCGCGCGCACAGTCAATTCGTCTTGTGTAATGGGGCAGTTGCCACGGGACATTTTTTCGACTCGAAATTATAGTTTGTGGCTGGCAGCTATTTCATTAGTAGAGTGAAGATTTTCGTTTCCTGTTGGATTTCTATGTGTTAGCGATCGGCTGAGTGCTTTTTTCAACGTATATTCTGCTTATTGCTTCATTTTCGAGCTCAGAAATGTCCGACTCGGACTAACCTACATGCCCTCCTCTCCCTCCCTTACTCAAATTTACATGTAACTGTAATGTAAGTTCTCAGATTTAACAGCAAGTTCTGTTTATGGACATAACGTTATCAGACATAATGTAAAGTATGTCACTCTCACATAATGTGTATCTGTAGTCACTTTGCTGCTACAAATATTGACTGTGCGCGCGCAAGGCGGGATCTCATGTTACTTCCTCCTTCCACTTATCCATAAAATACAGATTAAATTTCAAACTGGTAAGTTCTCATTTAATCTTTCTAACAAATGCGAAGGGGGGGGGGCGGGGATAGGACTACAGTTATGACCCCTCGAGGGAGTGATTCGTCCAAGATTCTGCAGGTGTTGCAACAATATCTGGCATGGATGACTCCAGGATATTTGTGAATGGAAGATGATCACTGCACCCTGTCTCACAGTCCAAACCACAAGGAACTCCTGTGGTATGTAGGTAAACCATCACAAAATACAATAGAGAAGGGAGGTGCACCCACCCGCTACCCCCCCCCTCAAAAAAAATTAACTTGTGTAATACTGTGTAATACTGTGCGAATTGCCAAATGAAGCAGGGCTTCAGGTGTGGAGATATGCGACCCAAGCAAACGAGAAGTTAAATTTACGTACCTGGCTGGGTTGCCCCATAGTAGGGAGGAGGAGGCTGCATTGGCTGACCTGTTGTAGGAAAAGGAAAATAAAAATACAATTTACAACCTGAACAAAGAGTCGGATGTTAATTTTAGGCATGCATTTCTCTACTACTACCCTGATTATAAAGGGTTGTTGACGAAGGGCTGTATCCTCACACCAGCTTAGTGATGAATAATGCAAAGGTAAGAACTAAATCGTAATGTATTTCCACTGAAAATGGCAAAATGTATGTCGACAAAATAATTACTATTTTTCTTAATCCACTGGAGAGACAATTCAATTTCAATATAACACACAATCTCCACACACCCCAGAATGAGATTTCTTATCCTTAGTCTCCAATGGTTTAGTTCCTAACAATGAAAACAATATGATATGAATTTGCCAAGTATATAATCAAGTAGATGTTGGGCGGCAAAAGTACATGTCCTACAACCTGTATGTAAGAAAAAAAATTATAATTTTTAGATTTTGTTTTAGTTTTCTTGATATGGTGGTTCCTAAGAATAAAAACAATGTGAAATGCTTTCGCTAAATACACAGTGCAAATTATCACTATCAGAATAAGCATCATCATCGAGTGTGTGAACTTGCCCATCAGTTCTACCTTTGACCCCATTAGTGGTACCATCAGACTGTTTGGTCTGATCCAACTCTGGTACTGAGACGAAGTCAAAACAATCATCTAAATTTGTAGTGTCACAAGAATCATGCAAACCATCTGATTCATCGTGTGCCATCAATAAATAATTAACTCGATAAAGTTCCACCTTTAATATTTTGCGGGTTTTTGCCACATTACTCTTTTCCTTGACTCTTGTTTGAACTGTACCATTTAAGTGTAATAATGATATAAACTTCCACCTCAAACAATCTTATAAGATATCAATGTCAGCTCTCTACGAAACAATGTAAAGATAATACTATGATGCAAATAAAAGCATGATACAAATCAACCAATGCAAAGTGTTGCTTAGCTTTTTGCGTGCAGAATTAATTTTAATTTTAAGAGGATAATGATGATGATTGTTATTTTGATTTTTTTGTTCAATCTTGCTTTCCTTATTGCAACATTGAAACTGGAAATTACTCTATACAGGTTGCTTAAGCATTATGATCATTTGTTAGCTTTTCTAGTACAAACATAAGGTAGAAAACTAATTATTACAATTGTTAAATTTAATCGTACGAATGTGCAAAATTGCAACATTTGCGTGCAAAGGGTTAATAAATACCTGGTGGTGGGTATCCCCCAGCGGGGGGTGGGTAGGCTCCTGCAGGTGGGGGGTAGGCTCCAGCAGGGGGTGGGTAGGCTCCCGCAGGGGGTGGGTATCCTCCATTTTGGTAGCCACCTTGTGGTGGCACTGCCCCTGGGTAGCCCCCTGGGTAGGGGGCGGGGTAACCTGGTGTTGATGTATATGTGACTGTGGTAACCTGTGCTGGACGATTTTGCGCTGTCAGGGAAATAACAAGGAAATACACATTAAATGTAATTGTCACATATACATGCATTAGAAACGGACTTACATTGTAGTACAATACACAGTATGAGTAGTTGGTGTATATGATTTTGCATAAAGATTTTGACCACTTGACGATGGCAGGCAGCATATGCTACCCAGTATAAACTCTCACATAAAATAAGCTGGTTGTACTTTTTAGTATAAATTGTGCTATATTCCCATATATTCGATGAGTTATAACTTACACTCTACATCAATGCATTAAGTTTGTGTGCTACAGAAATCGTGAAAATTGACACAGATGTTTGAATTTTCAAGATGAAAATGATGAAAACATCCCTAAATACAGCAATTACATTGTACTGCTGTTGGAGAGCATCATTGATTTGTAGCACCTATTGTTTTTGCTCAGTTTTGATATGAAACATCATTATCATCATCATCATCTAATGTCCATTTTTCCCACTTTGTGGGGTGGGAAATTCAATTTCTTTAATGTCCGCTCTCCTATTTTTCTGTCAGTGGGATGCATGTGGGTGATACCAGATGTTTTGGCATCTTCTTGTATGGTTTCCATACATGTTTTGCTGGGTTTTCACTCGTGACTGGAAAGTTAAAAAAAAATGACATAATTGGGGGCAGTCCTCAATTTTAGGTAAAACTATTCTAGAATCAAGTAAACTATGTACGGATTCTAATGTGAAAAATTTTGTAGTCAAAAATTAACTTATTTTGAGATAACTTCCATTGATCAGTATGCCATGAGACAGACAAATCTGTTGTGTAGCTTTCTGTGGGATATAATTCTTTCTAGCCTCGAGAAAAATA
>JZLH01S0226651.1:6623-16832 GCA_001188425.1 Eucidaris tribuloides
TGTGTGTGTGTGTGTGTGTGTGTGTGTGTGTGTGTGTGTGTGTGTGTGTGTGTGTGTGTGTGTGTGTGTGTGTGTGTGTGTTTGTGTGTACGTGTGGGTAGGGGGAGATGGTTTGGTGTAGGTAGTGGGGAGGAGGACAATTAGAGTAGGCATGGGTAGGTAGATGTGTTTGTTCTTTTTTGTGTGTTAATGTGATAGGGCTGGGTTGCGTTTTTTATTGTTTTTATAGAGTCCATAAAAAAAATCTCTGTATATTTCAACAAATCTTTGTGTTTGTTTTTACCTATTCCAAATGATTGTGTAATTGTTATTTTAAAAATGAATGTAAAATTTTGTGTATTTGGTTTCGTTTTGTTTTTGTTATTGTTCAGTATAATTATGTACTCAAATAAAAATCACTGAGAAAACAAAAAGTATGTGTAGGCGATTGGGTGTATGTGTATGTGTATGTGTATGTGTATGTATGTGTATGTGTTTGTGTATGTGTATGTGTATGTGTGCATGTGATTGTGGCTGTGGTGCTGGAGGTGGTGGTGCATGTGGGGTGTATGTGTCTTCATGTAATGGTTGTGGTCGAGTTTGTAAACATGTGTTATACTTATTCGTTGGATCTGCATCGATTTTTTTTCCTCATCGATTTCATCATGAGCAGATGATGACTACTCAAAAAGCGCGGTGTACATCTTTACAGAGTGAATGAATTAAAGACACAGGTTAATTGTGGACCTTCAAATTTAAAAAAAAAAGTCAAACTTTGCTATCTGAGCTACGTAGCAGTGTTTGAATGGAAAAATAAACAGGCTAGAATACAATGGTGTAGACATTTATGATGCCACTGGCAAGATATGAATGATTAAACAATTAGTACTCGGGCCGAGTACAAAATAGCTTAGATCTACACACAGTAAATCTATGGGAGGAAATGGGCAGGAGAATCCGGTCAACTTACGATTTTCAATTTGTAAAGCACTAAATAATCATTTTGAAATACATGTACATTTTTTTTTGTCAGGGCTTCACTTTTAGGATTATTAAGCTCACACTGTGGCCATTGTTAGCCTATGACTTAAACCTAAACTACGGTATAATGAAGGAGTTGCCGTCATGAGCAGATGAAGAGCTATTCAAAAAGTTCAGTTTTCATTTTTACAGTTCGAATAATCCGTCATATTTCACCCGTGGCATAATTAAGATGTAATTTCCATATAATTAATGTTCATCAATGTTCATCCGGTTCCCGTAGCCAACGGGTTAAGAGACCAAGCAATTTGGAATAAAGATGCTTTCAAGCTTAACTTGTCAAAACAAGGGAAGTTTGCCTTTCTTCATTGCGACATTACCCTATCAGTATTTGAAGAGTTTATTTCCAAAAGGGGGTAGAACCACTTGTTACCATACTGAGAAAAATTAGTTTTTTTAATTTACCCATATTGCATTGTTTCTGCGTAAAACCAACTTAACACTAAAAAGTACCTCACAATTCTAATGTAAAACCACACTTAGAAAAAATCTGAGAGTTTTCAATTTTTTAAAATGTTTGGTTTTATTTTTCAATTTTTTGGAAATAAACTAAATAGATGTACCCCATTTTGAAAGTAAAAGTCATTTTTCGTTGTCATTTTTTTTTTACAAATTTTAGCTTGAATTTCAACTTCTCATTTTCTTTGGAATAATAAAAGTAAATACGAAATATGTTCGTACTTCCTTACGTAGTTTGGCTTCAAATGTTATTCTTTCGTTAGATAAGTAGGTGGTAAATGTGTTGATGTTAATAACTCATTTTGGTGGAAAATGGGTTTAGATCATTTTGCAACGAAACTCTTCATATTTTACATCGAGAACGCGCGTCCTGTCATCGTCCAGGGCCATTTGTCATAACATTTTCACGGAAGTTCTAACAAGTCCCTTCTCAAGATTACGAGAGCGTTTACACAATCAGCGTTTGTTTATTGCTCTGCAAATTACTACTTGTTCGTCCAGTCGATCTTCGACCCGCCACTTAGAAAGGTCACCCGAGTACCCAATGACAGGGTTGCCAGGTTTTCTGATTCTGAAAACGCCAGATTACATGTCAAATTCAGTGAAATAAAACGCCAATTTCGAATTTGATGTATTTAATGGGCAGCATAGCCTAATTGTGGTCAGAAATAACGTTGACAATTTATAACACATTTGAAACCTCGGTCACAGCCGATTATTTGAGTCCCGCAGTTCACGGGCAGCTAGATTTTCCACGTGAAGTACATGCACACCGCTACTTTTGGACCCTAGTGCTGCCTATTTTACTGAAAATCCTCAGAAAAAACGGGTTTTATCGTGATATTTAGGTATGCCATTGTAAAACGCCAAAAAACGCCAAATTGTGTGTTTTGGACGTTAAAAATGCCAAACTGACAACCCTGGTTAGCTGAGTACTAGCCAATAACACGGGAATTGAACAAAACTACAAGAGTCTCGTCTATGGATCGACGTCCATTTGTGATTTTCCAAGTAGTATCAGCGTAACACAAAGTAATCAAATAGGATATTTTCGTTTATAGGAACACTTTAGAGGATTGCAGGATTGCTAATGTAAACCGTAATATCACATTTCATCGCATGTTTTCATATCATTGGACGGATCATTTCGCGACGAGTAAACTTTGTTGGACGTTTTTCCCGGTAATGATAGTGGATGAGGCTGATATGGGAGAGTCATGTGAGAATGTCCCGAAGTGCAATCGCGCCATACCCCATATCAATTTCTTAACAACAGAAAACGATCCTCTTTTGCGCAGAGAAATACGAGGTTTCGCACAAGTCATGCATCACTGCTCTCACACCGTGCTGTCTAGGAGGGAAGCGACGGACTGCTGTCATTGTTCACATTCACACTCGAACGCATAAAAATAAAGACTGCGTGGATTTCTGACTGAGAGAAAATGGTGTCTGTGATTGGTTTTTGCCAATTCCGCGGGCCTTCTCCTAGCCAATAAAATTAGATTTTTACATTTTTAGAATCCCTAGACTTCCCACTACATATCTTCATCTTCAATATATTTATAGATCTCGCACTTTCATTTTATGAAGCGGCAAAGACAGAAACAAATGAGAAAAACGGGGATCTTCCACGAGGTTTTTAACCAAAAAGAAAGTTTTTAAACTCAATTCCCCGTGTCATAACATTGACTTCGGTCACATATTTTGATCTAACCTTAAAGAGAAACCTTTGATTATCATAAATCTCCTTTCAATAGTATATAAAGCTTGTAGATTTGTTATAATGGCAAAAAATGTGCCAAAAACGACGGTTTTAGTTCCAGTTTACCATTGTGTTGCAAAACTGTAGACCATGAAGAAAGTAAAAGATCGCTTAGAAATGGATATGTATATGGCTCACTCAAAGAAGGAACAAGTATGGGCGGGGAGATAAACCTTGGCGTTTTAACATTCTATCTTTCATCATTAAACGTATTGATTTGTCTTTATGTTTACGTCATCCGACCTATAAAATAATCTTATAATTTCTAAGATCGAAGATGACGTGATGAGTGAGGTTAGTCATAATCCATGTTAACAAGGACAAACAAAAACTTTATTTGTTGGAACGTATGCAAATGGTGAATAAAGAGAACAGTTTCCTGATATGTATATACTTTGGCCGCTAGGAAACATAGTTATAAATCTTTCAGATTACCATCGCCTTTCTATGATTCGGCCACTGTTAGCATGCACTACAAGGCGCCTAGCGGCCATTATGCGGGAAGGCGGTGTAACAAAATGATCAAAATCTGAACTCGTATCACCTGCCATATTGAATACAGGTAATACCTCCACACAAAGGCACCGGACGATGTGTTTGGTTATTATAACAGTCAGGTAGGCAACTAGGGACATCTTGCCTGCGAGGGGAGATTAGTTCAACTTATGTCAGAATCAACAACATGACATAAATCTGCAAACCTTCTTTCGATAACAATGGTCGAGGGATTCATGTTTGTATTAAGGTGAAACGTGTAGTTACCGCCAATGGGCAAAAGTTGGTTTTAAATCCCAGTGTTGTTGACAGCATTAAAGGCCTTTGGCGTACCAAGTGTGGAATCTTTTCGAAACCATGTGGTGGGGTACAATTGTACATCTCTGGCGTACCTGGCGTACCTGGCGCTAGCGTCGTCAGGGGAAGCAATTTTTTTTGGCAGGGCGTTCTCGCGGGGGGGGGAGGGGGGAGAGGGGGAAGTGACGTAAAAATTTTCGCGGTCAGCAGCCAACCGTCGAAAGAGTCGCTTCGCGAAGGTTGGATGGGGGGAGATTGTACGAACAAATTTTCAATCCTCAAGCGGGTTTCCTTTCGGTATATTGGTCCCCCTCCCAGATCAGCTGACAAGCACAAAAAGGGTCCCTTCTTCCTCGTCAGGGGGCACTCTGCCCCCCCCCCCAAGTACGCTACATGCTCATTAACACTCTGAAACACGAGGTCCGTCGTTTGTTTCATAAAATAAAGAATCAACGAAATGCTACTGTTAAAGGAATGAACTCGTATTTAAAGCGTAAGTTTTCCTGAAATTTTTGAGAATTTCACGCTTATTGGGAATTTATTATAATTTTTAGGTGAACTTCACTCTTTTTTTCAATATAACCTCAGGAATTCACGTTGAGTCCTTGTAAACTGCCGATATATATTTAATTCACTCCCTAAAATGTGAAAAATTATCAGAAATGGAGTTTCTACATACAAAGTCTTGGAAGTCACCTCTTAAGGGGTGGATTAATCATTCAAACTACAAGTTGGAACATTCTTGGAAGTAGCAAAACAGTGAATTGACACAACTTCTGTAACATTCTAAGAATGTCGTTTTCATTAGTTACTTAGACGCCAAAAGAAAACACACAAAATAGCATGTGAGGCAACGGCTTATCTTGTAGCGAGTGAAGTGAAATCGTGTCTTGTAGCCATATAAACAAGGATATGATAAGATTCGTAAAAATATATATATTGAAAGAGGACAGTTATGCTTTGTGATTTTGTACAGGGTGACTCCTGCTGCAGAAAAAAAATAGATGAGATTTCAATTTAGTTTTTCCATTTTTTTTTTGCTACTTCAAGCACCACCGCGCTAACCGTATCTTGCAATTTCAACCCTACATAATTATAGCATCTTCATTTATAAATAGTTTACTCCGCTATTTTTGCATGCTCTAAAATATTTAATTGATTAAGGCACTTGAGACTACCATCTCCTTCGCCCAAATCGATTATTCTTCCTTTGTTTTTGCTCGAAGAGAGTTTGATTGTACTCACCCCCTCCGGTTTCATGTTGGGATTCAAATAAACATGATGTGACTACAGGCAATGTCTGAAGGCCTAAACTCGAAACTCGAGCTGTATAAGATACTTAGATAGTTCACAAAAAACTGGGGCTTTCGTGTTTATGATGATACACCAGTACACTGTCTACTTCTTCCAAGGGCGTAGGCTGGGGTGCACTGGGTGCACGTGCTCCCCCCCCCCCCGCCAGAGCCATAGGAGTTCCGCCCCTGGCAAGCAAAAAGAAATTTGCATATTTTCTGCTTTCAACGCCTGATTTTCTCAACTTTAGTTCCACCTCCCGAAGATGTGTACCTCTCCGTTCCACTTCCCCAAGATGTGCACCTCCCCATGTCCAAACCAGCCTACGCCCTTGCTTATTGCATGTTATTCGTCCCATGCCGAAATAGAAGACATTTGAAACATTAATGGTACGAGTTTCTTTACTCAAGATATCGTTTCGTGCCTTGGAGAAATTCGGAAAAATATGTTACGCTTCCAAGAGAATGATGATAGATGGCGGTACTGTGTATAGCATTAAACAAAGATAGCCGCAGGACTTTTTCCAGATAGAATTAAATTACTGACAGCCAATTCGACGTTTGCGAATGCATAATCAAATTTGTCCCTGTGCTTAGCACTATTTGATATTGTAATATGAAACATACTACCCGAAGCGATATAATGCGTCTGTCGTCTCTAACATGCAATGTGTATTCCTCAAGGAACGAATTGGCATGTGTTTCTTTCTCGTAATGCACGTTTAATTCTCATTGAAAAGCCATTAATCAAAAGTTTTAATCCGTCGCTATCTAAAAAAAAATATCAAAATGCAAAACGTTTACCATTTTAAAGGCAGCGGAATTCTTTTGCACCCATCCATCAGCATATACACACAAATAAATCGCCCATGCCCTTAGACTATGAAGGACGTATCTGTGAAACCTGAAGATCAGTAATTGCCTAAAATTTGAAAAGGGCACCAAACATCACTGGACGAGTCGGTTCAATGGTAGTATTTCCGTGTGCATGTATACTTGTTCTGTGAATAATAATTTGCATTGATACTTATACATTAAATTGGTTATGTTTATAAATGCATGTGGTACACATCTGTAAATTGGAAATACACCTCACACATACAGGATAAACACCTATGCACTGGAAGGCAGTCTAGGAAATTTTGGCGAATTCGATACTTTAATTAAATTCGAACTGTAACTTTAGTTTCTTCCAAACTAAGTTTCCAGTTCCTGTAATTTGCTAAAGGTTATTCTTATAAACACGGGTGTATTTACACAACGTTAATTTTCGGTATGCAAAAGAGAACTTGCCTTTAAAGATTGTATCTATGATTTGCCTCGAAAGGAGCTTAACAAGCAAAAGCAGATGAAATCATTCTTAATGTAAAGATTCACATAGATCTGCACCTCTCGCAAAAGACTTGGGGGCCGAACAGTCAGATTTAATGAGGAGAAAACGCTGATAAAATCCAAATTTAATGCCCCAACGTACCGTCGCGATAGTCAGCTCGCTGAATTTAAATTTTAAGGCATGATCATCTAGTATATCTGCATCATCTAGTGAAATCTGAATACCTGTTGATCAAAGCTTAGAAGGTATAGAAACCTCACACAAGTGCACTTGGTCGATTGTCAATCAATCTTTGCTACAGTTAGATTCTACTAATTCAAAATCAGTGTGTACAACCATGGACCTACAAACACTGAATGTACTGTTGTACCATGGACCTACAACGAAGGTCCATGGTTGTACCTTGTAGGTCCATGTTGTAACCTATAAAATACAATTCGAGCAACTGCCCAATTTAAATTAAAAAATCATATTTTCAAAAATTTGAACATATATGAATCCCACATTTTGAACACTTTTTTTTAATGTGCCAAGGTTTTAATAGTTGGATCAAATCTGTGAAAATATATTTTGTATTCTGTAGATCCATTGTAAATACTAACAATGGATAATGGTAAAATGGATTGCATTGACAGCTGACTTTCATGGGTCGTTGGCAAACATTAAAGGTTAGTGACATGATTGGGAACACTTGAAAATGCCTCAAGAACCAAATGAGTTGAAATATACACCAACTATACACTAGCAGGAGTGGATCTCCCACCTGGGAGAATTTGTCTGTAATTTGTTTACTTAAAGAGAATCAAGCATAAACATATTAGTATCTTATTTTTTCCGGGGACGATAAAAATAAGCCCCATAGAGAGCCACACAGCAGGTTTCCGTGCTACGAGTGATGTTAACATTGTTTATTTTAGAATGAGTCAACGTTTGACTACAAGATTTTCACAGGAGAATCCTTGCATAGTTTACTTAATTCTAGAGTAGTTTTAGCCCAAGTTGAGGACTACCCCCCAATCATGTCATTTACCTTTAAGTTGAATACTGTTAGATTATCGGCGATGTCTATGTCATACGTTCTTGTCGATTTTCTCGTCAATTTAAAGGACATTGACATGGTCGGGAGAGGTTAATTAATGCCTCAAAAAAAAACTGGTTGAAACACATACCAAGTGGCATATATGCACTAGCTGGAACGTATCTCATAGCTGGAAGATTTTTTTTGAATTTGTTCACGTGTGGAGAAACAAGCTATCATTCATTAGTATTGAACTATTATGGTGCCCTCATAGAAATTGATCCCATACAAAGCTATGCAACGAATTGCCTGTCACAATGAGTACTGATGGTGATTGGGTAAAAAGTAGTACACATTTGGTCATAAAATTCAGACAGCAGAAGTTTTGAACAGTGTAATTGATTCTAGAGAGGTTTTATCTCAAATAGAATACATTCCCCCAATCATGTCACTGCCTTTAAAGTAGTCTTGTATGGAGAAAGATCTACTCAGTTTCAACGGCGATACGAGGGGGGAGGGAGTCCCCCCCCCCCGCAATTTTTTCGAGGGATCGCCACCCCCCCCCTCGATTTTTTAAAATTGATATTTTTTCCAATTTTGTTAGCATTTTTGATAGATTTTGATGTGGTGAAATAGACTTCAATAGTGCGGGTGGGGGATTTTAAAGTCACAATTTCCACTTTTTAGCAATATATAATGTGTGCGTGGGGCGTATCCCACCCCCCCCCACACCTCCCTGCGAGGGTTTTATTATTTCGCCTTCGGTGTTTTCGTCCGCCTCCCCCACTCGTCACATAAAATCTCTGCTCCTGTTCAACACACTTATGATTTCCGATCTCAGTTGCCTACTACAGTGTCTGATATAGAGCGCTCTACCCGATCTGAATGAAATGCAATGGAATACTAATGATAAGATTTCAATACTAATCTTGATTATTTGTAGTTCACCACAGAATATATTCTTAACCTGGAAGAAAACGTTACGCCTAATTATACCATTTGTAAAGATCTAGTTTTGTAACAGGCCTTAGTTTTTAGCCATTGCATCAACACCGGGGAATCTCATTAAAATATTTCGGATGCATCATATCCAATTTTATAATTTATGTGTCAGTGTGCCGCTATACTTTATTAATTTAAGAAGCGAGAGCAACAAACTGAGATATATTTGCCCAGATCTACTTCTCATAATTTGTTGACACACCTGAAGAGACTATTAAATCTATGGTTTCCGTATCTCTACACCAATGCATTTTAAAGGCACTGTATGACATTGTGGAAGCCCCATTAAAAAATATGTCAAACTTTGCTCTCTGACATATCTCACAGTGTTAATGGATTTATAAACACCCTAGAACACATAACCTCAGACAGTTATGCTGTCACTTGTAAAATATATACAGATAAAAATCAACACCTGTATTATCGTCAGCCGATGAAAATTATGCAACACAGCAGTCTATGGGGGGAAACTGAAATGATCGTTCAATGATTTTCACTTTTTAAAACCACTTAATGATCGTTTTGAACTGTAATTTTATCAGGGCTTTATTTTTTAGACCTTACCAGAAGCACTGGTGGCATGGGAAATTATGGAGCTCAGAATTTTAAACTGGAAACATTGTTTTACGATGCCTTTAAGGAATAAGCATTATTAGGGTAAAAACAAGCAAAGTTAAGAACCAGAGGAAAAATAGGCCGGCGTCTCTGCATCACACTATAACGTAAGCTGATTAACCTGCATACGAGGGTATGATATAATTGCAAAAACACTGTTTTTTGTGAATATGTTATTTCGTTTAGATACTCGTGTGTGTCTCTTTCGATTGGGGAATAAAGATACAAGTCATGTAAATATATTACACTTCATTCGTGCAAAATTTGCTCAACAGTGTGTAGCACTGTTTACAATCCATCCAACATATTACAAATAACCATTTGTGTATTAGGTTGTTTCTTGTTATTTAGACGAGTTTGGACATGTTATATTATGTCACGTAATTGTATATATTTGTGTAATGTTTGTGATCAGATGATTATATTAATTTCGAGATGTTTTCGATCTATGTTGTTTACGAAAGAGGCAAGCGTTGAACATAGTGCATTTGAAGTAAACTTGATTTCGGTTACGTGGAGCCTTTAGAGAGCACTCCAATAATTTTGAGTGAAGTTTTGGTTTGAAATACAGTGAAATTTAAAATTTGCTAGACAGGAACATGAAATGTATTCTCTGACTCTGAATTCACAGAATTCACAGTGAGAATATTCGCTTTGTTGTTTTAGAGAATATTAGACCCCCCCCCAAAAAAAAAACAAAACAAACACGATTTTATATGAACAACTCGTGATTAACTTACTGGTATGTATTAATTTTGGTCTTGAGAGCAAGCATTATTTCTGCCAATAATAATAATACATGCAACTTGTAAAGCGCCAAATCCGATCAATAGATTGCTCTAGGCAAGAAATAACAAAGAACAAATAAAGGAGTAGAGATATAATCGACGAGTGTAGAAATTGAAGAAGTAAATTC
>JZLH01S0226652.1:0-12152 GCA_001188425.1 Eucidaris tribuloides
TAAATGATAAAACGTGACACGGATTCTTCGTATCACATAGTTCACCAGATCTTACATCGTGTAGACACGATAGTAAGCATCTCATCAACACAGTGCTCGACATAATTATACAATTATAGACCAATTTCATTACCGAATCTTTGGCAAGAGGAATTTTGGCAACGCTTGCAGCCTACCCCCCCCCCCCAAAAAAAAAAATAAATAAATGAATAAACACAAATTTGTGTGTGAATTGCAATAATAAAAAAAAAATAATAAGAGACTTACCATCAGATGGATAATTTTGAATGATTTCGTATAAGACTGGCAGCTGTGCAAAATAGTCGTCGTCCCCTGCTAACGCCGCACACTCCCGTCTTTCGCGGTCGTGTTTCTCCTCCAATAGTGTTACTGTGTGATTATATAAATCCAATACGTCCTTGGGAATCACATCGGGACCATTGTCCGTGGGAGGCTCTGTCAGTCCCAGTTTGCTAAGAATCTGTCCCTTGATGGCGGCGATCCTCCGCTCTTGATATTGCTGCAAGTTGAACTTGCATTGTCCACCGGCTCCGAGCCCGACGAAGGTGAGAGAAAGTACTGCTAGACCGAGCCACGATGCCGCAGAGCATCGGGCTAGAAATGTACTGATAGACGATGACATTTTAAAAAAAAATATGTATCAATTAATTTATAAATAAGCTGTATGGATATTTAAAATACCCAGGTTTTTTTATTCGAAGAGAAAATGGTAGAATCACACCATTTAATGGTCCTGTGAGTGTCTTAAACTAGTTGATGGTGAATTCTGGAACAGGAGGACCAGAAATGGTTGATGTTCAGACGATTGAAAAAAACGCGGGAAATAAACCTCAAGTTAGGACACCGTTTGGGGAATGGGATGGAACGATGAAAACGGTGAGCATAAATTTTGAAAGGTCAAAATAAAATGGAACAGAGATGAGCCGTTTGGCACCAATGGCATAATAATCTTTCTTAAAGAATTTAAAAGCAGATGCCGATGTAACTAGTAGCACAACTGATATCACAGTACCAATCAAAATGTAGGACTTCTGTTTCCTGGTGACGACGTTAAACAAACGACGTTAACATAGGATCCACGTAGAAAACTAATGTTACCTCAATCTACACATGTTCTATGTTCTCTCACTTCCCTGCTAATCACTGGACCTATTTCTCTAGCTTCGCCGAAGTCGCCAAACCCACTATCCACTTCACTACTACCGACGATCACTGGTGTGCTTTGCCATTTATACCGGTGAGACGCGGCGCCGGTGGGTAACTTCATTTCGCTTGGATTGCCAGGTTTGTCAAGCGAGACACCATCGTCTGCTCAAGGTTGATAGTCTGCCGAAATGGTGCGAACGTTTGTGTGTGTATGTATGTGTCAATGAGTGTGTGTGTATACGTGTTGAACACACAGTGTGTGTGTGTGTGTGTGTGTGTGTGTGTGTGTGTCCCGAGCCGACACGGCTCCGGAGTTCACCACGTTCCACGCGTGTGAAGTTTGCAACCGCGACAGAAATATACCAGCGACGTTTATTGGCTGCCGGATGGCGTAAAAGTCACCGCGGGGGCGTGACGTAATAAAAGTTTCGTCGTACAACTTCCTGTCGCAGAGGAGGAATGCAAATTTTGATACCGGTTTTCTCGAAAATACTTCTGTAACAGTCGACTAAATAATCATTAATTAATCTATTTCAGTTAATGTTTGTTTTCACAGTAATTGATTGTAAGTACAGTATAAGCCAACTATACGCATTTTTATTTTAAATGAAGTGAGATTAGATTCATTTTCAGCAGCATATCTTTTGATGTTATGACGTCAATATTTGTAAAGGAAGGTACATGAAACCTTCGGTGTGGTTACCCACTAAGTCGTGAGGAAAGTTAACAATTTATAATGTGACTTGAGTTTGTGATACGTCATAATTTCGAGGAAGGGAACAGTATATTAGAAATGATCAAGATCACGTAGAATATGCATCACGCGTTCGGGTAAGTTTTTGGCGGGCTTTTTGGTAGTTGAATGTAATCATAAATTGGCTCTTCAATTATGCAAACAACTAAGATAACCCACTGTCATTGCCCATATATATTTGCTTAGAAATAATACATTCAAAGTCCAAAAGGATTGTAGTATCAAAATGTGTGAATCGTTTTCTCATGGCTGATCATTTTGTCATTGTACATAATAGAGGGCGCTAGTTATAAAGAAAAGGTAGTGAGTTCTGCACGTTGCTGAGACAACGCTGTATAGTCTGGTTCGTGTGGAAAAAGTAAAGATAACCAGAAAACCTGTTTTGCATTAATTTTTAATTTTAAACAACCTTGTCTGAAAAAGAGTGTCTCGACATTTAAATAATTATGTGGGCAGTTTTGATATTTGTTTCTGTAACTAAGAGTACGTAAAGTAAAAGACCAAAAAAAAAAACATTTTACAATGGATGCACTTCTTTTGATACCTTGGCACAGCTATTTGCAAGTTTGCTATTTTTTAGCGTTCCTTTCTAGATCTTTCTATACAATAACGTTTCTTTGAAAAGATCTATATATCTGTGATATCCTTTGACAAGCTTTCATCTCCTCAGTGAAATCCCACGCGATTTTTATGTTAATAATCGTTATTTTGTTTATTTCGTGTAATAAATCAGACTCTGTATCACATTCCCGCAAACTTTGGCATATTAAGTATTGGCTTGATGCTTTGGAACCAACGCGCTTCGCGCGTAGTAACGACTCTTTCACACCACTAAGGAAGGGGCAAAACGTGAAATTGCTTGCCTTTTTTTCGTTTAATTATATTAGAAGATGAAAAATAAAAATGTCCCGCAGTACAAACAATAGTTTAATCAGACCGGAATCTGTACCACCCTCCAAATACTTCCCTTTTCACGGGCGGGATTTTCCTGTGCGTTATAGCAACAGACATGTAGCTCTGTCACATGCACACACACAAATGCACACCATTAACAACTTTCATTTTTAAACACTCTTACTTGTTTATTTAAGTCAAATGTCATAGATTTTCTTCTCACGGTATAATAGAAATAAACAAATCATTGTCGACGCCGGTTTGGTGCAGGTTGTTTCTCAGGATAGAAACGTTTATCAGACAGTTTAGGAAGTACTGAAGTATAGAGTCTGTATACCATAACAGTAAGCTGTGTTTTTTCCACTATTGGAAACTAATATTGTTACTTCTGGAATGATATTACGAAAACAATAAATGAAAATACAGTTTAAATTCTGAATAGCATATTCTGCTCTCTGTAAATTCCTTGAAAGTAAATCTAACGGATTGTGGTGGGGGACAAATCCAAAATTTGATTGAAATTTTGAATCGATTGATTTCTAAATCTATTACATTGAAAACAAATTAAGAAGAAGAAGAAGAAGAAGAAGAAGAAGAACAAGAAATAGAAGAAGAAAATGAGAGGACTGAAAGAAAAGAAAGAAAACGTAAGAAAGAAGACAACAATCGTATATATGCCATTGTTGCAGGATTCAAGACCAGGACTCGACTCGAGATCGGACTCAAGTCTTTTCGTAGGATTTGATCTCATCTTCGGACGCCAAGGACTCGGACTTGGACTCGGATTCGGACATCGATTAGAGGGAGTCAACTACGGCCCTGCATGAACATAATTACCAGTATTTAGTGTTTGTACTCCTTGTTTTTCTACGATAAAACTTTACTGATTTAACGATTTTGCTCTTTGACTTCAAAGTGGCATAAGTCGATACACTAAAAAAAAAATTCATGCCGGGTGGAAATCGGTGAAGGCATGCCATGTATAATACTTCAGCATTTTTTTTTATGTTTCTAATGGTACATCAAAATGATATCAACTCTTTTGATCATGAGTGATGATATATCTACCTGAAAAATCACAGACTTCCCTGATAATATAGTGCTTTTGTAATATGTGGGGTTTTTTTTGGGGGGGGGTACAATATGTTTTTCGATGCTAATTATATCGAATATTAAGAAGTCGTTGTTTCGGGAAAAAAAATCATACATATTTATTCGGACAAATATTCACGTTATGCATGAGCCTTGTTTGCCAATTACGGCACGCCACCATGTCGTCAAGTTTGATTAAAACGACTGTAACCTGGCATAGGCTTATAGCTTGTCGTTCTTGTTTCCGTTGTGAAATACCATTTACAGGTTGTCTTGATTTACTCTGAACTACATGCACCACCCAAAAATGATAAATCAATTTAAAAAAATGTCGACTAGAAGTTTTCAAAAATTCCCCAAACCAAATTCAAAATACACCATTGCCAGACCTATTAACTCATTTTGACCTATTAACTCTTTTTAAAAACTTGAAAAGAGTTAATTGAGTTTAAGAAGAGTTGACTCTTCGTAAAATTAACTTGAATTTTGCGACATGCTCGAGATGCCATGTTTCATTGTCCACCAATGTAAAATGTGAAATTGGTATCTATGGTTACAAACTATTTGTTATCATGTATACATAAACCAGTGAAAAGGTGAATACGCCGCTTTCTTTCTTGTTTTTTATCGTTCCAAAATTGCTTTGTTTTAAAAATCATGTACAGGCCTTGAGTGTCACGATATTTAGCCAAATTCTCGGAAAACATGTCCACCTTTGACGTAAAAATAGAATGTTTCATGCCGTTGAACGAGCTATTTGAGACGACCTGGAAGTGACTGAAAAACCGCCAAGGCCAGAAACGGAAACTTGAATCCAACCCAAGACATTCTATTGGTCATGAAAAACATTGGTTACAGGTTTTGTGGATTCCTCTCGCGTGAAGACTGATAGTGTGCGGTCAGGAAAGATGGGGGTTAATAATTTCTCAAAGGACGAATTTATGACCCCGTCGAAACTTTTTGATGATTTATTAAGCTTTCCGGAATGCATCGACAGCATTCGTTAGATTCCGGAAATATAATTGAACGATATAATATGTGAACAATAAGGGAAGACAAAAAACAGAAAAATGTTGACTGGATTATTTTTTACCATCGGGCATTATTTTCCTTGATTGTTTGTGACATGTGTATCATTCATTCAGACCTATTATAATTGGATAGCATTTCGGTATTTAATGTTACGAAAAGTATGGACATATACGACATGTTCAAGTAAACTGAATACCAGTAAAAATGCTGACAATGAAAAATTATTAAAGGAGATAGTGATTGAGTAGTGATTTCAGAATCACCTATATCAGTACCCCCCCCCCATATCCAAAACATGGAACGACGCCACTGAGTATCATACACTATTTCAACTCGAACAAGCTTATCAACCATTTCAACACTCATTTCACTTCTTCCGATATGCAACAAACCGTATTGCATATTACTTTTATACAGTCTGTCAAAAAAAGTCCAAGTGAAAATTATTTTTTTATTGTATGAAAATAAATCATATACAACCTAACTTAAGTTAGGTATTGTCATAAAGCTAAAAGACCATAGATTCCAATACAATTAATTTTATTTCATTTGGTTCTGTCAATTCTGAGGTATATTAAATTTTCTGCAATGACGCAAAATCGCATTTCTCCCAATATACTATGTGTGCTATAGACGTGTGTCTCAAAAATAATTGTGCAAGTCAAAAGCGCCATCTTTGGTAATGAGAAAAACATCTTTGTTACAAGATGCTTACATCATCATCAAGGGCATAGTCTTAGCTTTCAAATGCCGTTTGTTCTGTTCAGTTTGCTTGTTTTAATCCTGAGATATGTTCAGTTAACAACGAAAAGGTAACATTACAAATGTGCCACTTTTAATACAGTCAGTGATAGCATCAGGCCCTCTTCACGTAAAAGTGACACAATTGTGATTCCATCCTTTTGTTGCTTACAAGATATCTCGAGATCAAAACAAGGAATTTGAACAGAACAAACAGCATTTGAAAGCCAAGACTTTGCCCTTGATGTTCAGATAAGCATCATGTCACAAGAGTATTTTCCAATGTCAAAGAGGGCGCTTTCCACTTGTACAATTTTTTGAGACGTGCTGCAGCATTCCTCAAAAAATTGGGCAAGTAATAAGCGCCCTCTTTGGCAATAAAGAATACTCTTGTGAAATAATGCTTACATCGATGTCAAGGGCAACGTTTTAGCTTTCAAATGCCATTTATTCTGTTCAATTTGATGGTTTTAATCTCGAGATATGTTGTAAACAACAAAAGGGTGGAATCACAATTGTGTCACTTTTACAAGGGACTGTTGTAAAAGTGGCACAATTGTGATTTCACCCTTTCTTATTTAAATTAAAATATCTTAAGATAAAGACAAGCAAATTAAACAAAACTAACGGCATTTGAAAGCTAAGACCATGACCTTGACGTTGATGTAAGTATCATGTCACAAAAGTGTTTTCTTATTGCCAAAGAGGGCGGTTTTCACTTGCACAATTTTTTTTGAGACACACTGTATACGTACAATGTACATACCGGTTCTGCATATTGTTTAATAAAATCACCCCATTGACAGTGTGAGAAGTATAGTGTAATCGTTCAATTTAATTGAACGAACAGGTTTTCAGGTTGTACATATCTGATTTCTTATTATACAAAGGGGTACATAACTTTGACAAAAGGCCTAACACTAATGATATATGCCGATCAAAATGACGTCAGTGTGAATGCATTCTGGTTAACAGAAGACATGGACATGTGCAAAATTATTTCAATGCCGAGTAAGGGTTATTTGTATTTTTTTTCTAGATAATCATTAATGAACATATTGAAAGACAAAATGCATTTGTTATTTGTTTTATTATTGATTTTTGTAATTCAGTTTTTATGAGTTCTGTAACAATCACACCAATTCAGTTGTCATTATGGCCAATATACAATAGTGGGACAAACATGATTTTGCCTGACTACACAAAAGTAATCATAACTTTTGATTTATAAAAGTAAATTGAATGGGATTAAATTTATCGGAAAACAAAATCTTCTTTAATATGATACCAAATACACATATACCCTTTGAGAAATTACATACCTTAACGGTTAGTGACAGATTGGGAACACTTGAAAATGCTTCAAGAACCAAATGAGTTGAAATATATACCAACTATACACTGGCAGGAGTGGATCTCCCACCTGGGAGGATTTGTCTGTAATTTGTTTACTTAAGGAGAATCAAGCATAAACATAGGAGTATCTTAATTTTATCCGAGGACGATAAAAATAAGCCCCATAGAGAGCCACACAGCAGGTTTCCGTGCTACGAGTGATATTGACATCGGTTTTTTTTAGAATGAGTCAACGTTTGACTACAAGATTTTCACAGGAGAATCCATGCATAGTTTACTTGATTCTAGAGTAGTTTCAGCCCAAGTTGAGGACTGCCCCCAATCATGTCATTTACCTTTAAATATTTTTCTCCCGATTTGACCATTTTGTTGAGACACACCGTACAAATCAATCCACACAATGTATAGTATATGGAAAATCTTATAAATATAAGTACTAGGTGTTAAAAATAATATTTGTCAATTTTGAAAATTAATAACACAAAAACTGTACAACAGATTATACTGGCATTAAGTATAGTTACAGCATAATAGTGAACATTTCTGTTTTAGGTGGTTTTAAGACGATATAAATAATCAGTTTTATGTAATTCATGCTTTTTTTAAAAAGTTAGGGTTCAGATTTTACTCAATATCCAACCCCCTGTACAAAATTGAAACTGTACAGAAATCGAATGGTGTGTGTGAGATGTGTGTCTAGTCCCCACACAATAGCATTAGACAATGGCTATGGATAGTGAATAAAGTCTAGCAGTCGCAAGGCTACTTACTAATGCAACCTGGCTGTAGCTGAGAGATTGGAATACCAAGGTTTCTACGCTGCTGCGTTCTGTTCACGGCACGCCATTGTCTCATTTGCTATCTTGTGGGACTAAACACACACTCTCACACACACCATTTGATTTCTGTACAGTTTCAATTTTGTACAGGGGGCTGGATATTGAGCAAAATCTGAACCCTAACTTTTTAAACAAGCATGAATTACATAAAACTGATTATTGATATCATATTCAAACCACCTCAAACAAAAATGTTCACTATTATGCTGTAACTATACTCAATGCCAGTATAATCTGTTGTACAGTTTTTGTGTTATTAGTTTCCAAAATTGACAAATATTATTTTTAACACCTAGTACATGTATCTTGTAAGGTATGCACTTTTGTACCCTTGCTACATGTACCTATACACCTCGATCATACAAGGGCACTCTGAGATTCTATGATTTGTTTTCAAAGTTCAATAAAATGTAACATTTTACTAAGCGTTATCATTTTTGATAGAACTTTAAAAAACTATAAAATGATAATGTCAATTGTCAAATAAAGATAAGACTGCAATTCCTTACATTTTGTTTATATACTGTACATGTAGTTGTATTAAAATTGTATTTTAATAGGCCTTTTCACCATTTTCCCTTTTTCTCTCAAGCTGCGCTCTCTGTATGTTACTGCGCGGTTTAATTGTTTCTCACTTTTTCTGAAAAATAATTCAAATGAATTGAACACATGTTTTTTCATGTTGTTTTTGTTTTGTTTTGGTTTTTGCTAGCTTCGGAAGAACAGAAACAAACACACAAAACAAAATCACTTATAATGCTGGGCAATTACTTCTGACACGAAAAATAACGTTTGTCTGTAGTAGGCCTAAAGTTCAATGACATGACTGGGGTAGTCTTCAACTTGGGGTAATACTATTCGAGAATCAATTAAACTATGCAAGGACTGTGAAAAAATTGTAGTCAAAAGTTGACTCATTTTAAAAAACGTTCACCAGTATGCCTTGTGAACGACAAATCTGTCGTGTAGCTTTCTATGGGATTTTATTCTCTCGGGCCTCGAGAGAAACAAATTGCTGGTATGTTCACGCTTGAATCTTCTTAAGTAAACAAACTCTAGACAAATCCTTCCAGTCACTAGACCCACTCCAGCTGGTGTATCTTTGGTATGTATATCTTTCAACCAGTTTGGTACTTAACGCATTTTATTATTTCTCCCAATCATGTCACTGCCCTTTGACTCTTAACATGCTACGAAAATTACAGCTCTATATGGACATTGTATGTATTGTGTGGTGCATATTTGAGACTTTAGCGTGTTAAGAGTTGAAGCAGGATAATAGTCAAACTATAGGAACGATTTTCCCGGAACTTGATGCAAGGTCGAGACTTGGGCAAAGACATATCCCATCAGATTTCAGATGAAATCCTCCTAGGATCAAACCTCGGTGGCAGGGTTTTTGATCCATGTTTCGGAATGGGGGGGGGGTGGCAAAAGTGAAAAGCTGTCCAAAATTTCCGGCGCGCTCTGCGCGCCAGATTGTAATACAGCATTTTGCGCCGAAAAAATGGCAATTTTTTAATGTCTTAAGAGCATTTTATGCCGCAATGTTATATATTTGCATTGCCATATTTATGAATTTTTTTCAAAAGTCATTTTTGTCTTGGGGGGGGGGCACAATTCGCATATGTTCCGACCCCAATATTTTCATGGGGGCCGAATCCCCCCCCCCTGCCACCCAGGATCGACACCTCTGCTCGGGTGGTCAATGACCTTTGAAAATACAAGTAATGTCTGGTGATGATATGATTTGGAAATGTAGTGCTTTCTCCAAACTTGCAAATACTGTCCCATGTTTATCTGTTTGTCAGCCGAGACTTGACATGGCCGTTTAAATCCGAATTTCACCGCGTCTTTATACGTGCAGAATTTAAATCACATCCAATAACAAGGTCATTTCCCTAAAACAAAATAGTAGGCCTAAATCAAATAAAAACATATAAACTTATATAGCCACTCAAGGATACTGAGATTTGCTTTCCTGTCTTAATGTAGGTGTGAAGTTAACCTTTTCACTTGGCGTACCCATGATTTTGTAAAGTGGTACCAATCGCTGTGGCAAGGGGAAAAGATTTCATCAATTCCGACGGAAACCCGTTCCATGGAGCATATCGATGCGTCAAACAAACAAGTCAAGTTCACATATCGCACTGTTGTTATATCACACAGTTTTTGTTTCTACACAAACTGTAGGATGTTTTCCGGAGAAAATGTTCACTTGGTGTTTTCCGGAAACATGAGTGTGTGAAACACCCCCTTGCCTTTTTGCAAAAGTAGATTGAACACTCCCTCGGTATACACCTATGACCTTTTTAGTACCACTCCCATGACATCGCATGCAAAGTTTAAGAGGTTTTTGTTATAACGGTAATGAAAAAATTAAACAAACATTAAAGGATTTATTATTAAGTCAAGCCATTTGCGTTTATTGAAACGTTCTGTGACTTTTACTATTTCTGTTTGTTTCTTCTTAATTGGCATTTTACTTCCATAAATAATTGAAAATTGAATGATTGGACCAAAGTGTTGACGGTGTGCAAAACAGGTACACATTACTGCGTGATTATCATCCAGAAATAAAAGCACAGTTCAAATTAAATACCTTCGAACGAGCTGAGCACTCTTTGGAGTGAAAATACCACGATGAGTCACGATAGTGTTTGTATGTATTTTAAAGATATATTGACATGAACGGACTTCCGTCGCACACTTCAGATTTTTATAAACAACTGAAACGAAAGTTGTGACAATCGAGACTCGGGAAACCCCTACAAGGTATAGTGACTCACCGTGGTGTAATAGGGTGCCAAGACGTTTTGATTTTTGGTCTTAAATTCAGCCAGAAGCAGGCAGTTTCAATGTGTGACAGCGAATGTGACAACAGATCAATACGTAGGATTGCAAAATAATACCACCATTGTAGGAAATATAGGAACTTTTATGTGGAGAAGTAATTCGTATACATTGTGCAAAGAGTTAAGATTGGAATAGCTGCCATTTTCAAACTGCACGAGCCAGTAGGTAATGAAATTCGGTATATATCAACTAAAATAACACACCTTTTAGAAATA
Source organism: Eucidaris tribuloides (assembly GCA_001188425.1). Taxonomy (NCBI): domain Eukaryota; kingdom Metazoa; phylum Echinodermata; class Echinoidea; order Cidaroida; family Cidaridae; genus Eucidaris; species Eucidaris tribuloides. The sequence goes on from JZLH01S0226652.1 coordinate 10,947, forward strand.
ATGCAGCATTTGTAAATGGAATTACAATTCAAATAAGATGAAGAACTTTATAACGTTAACATGTAATAAATTGAAACATCTGATATCTTATCCTATTATCTCAAGAAGGTTGCAAGAGCAGAAGTGCCACAGTAGAAGCAGGAGTAACAGTAGAAGTTATAGTTGAAGAGGAAGAAGAAGAAGAAGAAGAAGAAGAAGAAGAAGAAGAAGAAGAAGAAGAAGAAGAAAAGAAGAAGAAGAAGAAGAAGAAGAAAAGAAGAAGTTATAGTAGTAGTAGTAGTAGTAGTAGTAGTAGTAGTAGTAGTAGTAGTAGTAGTAGTAGCACTAACAGCAATAGAAGTACTATAGATATGTATGTTTTTCTATTTGGTTGGGGTTATTGTGCAGAAATTGAGTGTACAATAAATAAACAAAAATACCCCTATCTGTAACGTGACAACTACTCCATACGTTTGTATAAATCATTCACAAATATTTTTACACACACCTGTGCTGAAAGATAACAAAAGACCAACCAACCACACACAAACACTAGATATTGTACTTTGAGCGCGCTTACCGTACCAGAACGAAGCTCTTATTTATCCTATATCTGAAAGATTCTATAAAAGTTTTGACTACTTGCGTGGACTTTAGTTGAGTCACTCTGAAAGGATTATTTATAGCTTCCTTTATTTGTCAAATATACATGTTATGAATCTCTCCCTCTCTCTCCCAGCTGTCTTTCTTGAATAATGTCCTTCAAGAAGTACATTAAAGACGCTTGTGATACTCTTAGAATTTCACGAAAGAAAAACGTGAGAACAATCCAGTTGATGCATTATTATTATTATTATTATTATCATTATTATTATTAATATTATTATTATTATATTGTCATTATTTTAATTCATTCATTCATTTGAGTTGGACAAAGTTCAAAGACTTACAGATTCGATAACTGAAAAACAGATTGGGCATCAAATGTTATAACAAAACACTCCTCCGAATTTTCCTTTCTGGAACATAACTTCCGGACCTGATCATGAACAAGTGCGATGAAAAATGTAGACAAAGGGCGATAGTTCAAGTAATATCATCGGAAATTTCATTTTATTTTAATGCATATGAAACAACATAACACATTCCGTTTCCCGCCAAATTAAAGTTTAGTGGAGGAGTTCCGATGTCGCGGTTAGGAATTCCCTGTCAATGTTGTTGTTGTTT